>BJCG01002215.1:0-47590 GCA_005406145.1 Prunus yedoensis
GGGCTCCTGGCGACCGGTCGTATTCGGACAGAATCGATTTTCACCTTCAGGACTTCTATGCGACCGGTCGCTAGGCTCCTGGCGACCGGTCGCTTTTGGGCAGGTGACATTTTCTTTGGACTTTTGGGATCCGTTTTGCTCCAATCTTCAAGTTCTTGAATTTCCAGGGCCTCCTTGCCCAGTGGTTCTCTTTGTATGTCTCTGTGAGGCGGAGAGTTGGACATCGGATCATGAAAAAACATTTCCGACTCCATAAAAGTGACATCCAAAGTGACATATGTACGACGACTGGAAGGGTGATAGCATCGATATCCCTTCTGATGGGCAGCATAGCCTACAAAAACACATCTGATAGCACATGGATCAAGCTTGCCACGTTGATTCTTATGGAGGTGTACGAATGCCACACAACCAAAGACTCGGGGCGGAAGCATCTGAACAGAGGGCAAGGGCCCATGTTGGGCAAGTGCTTGTAATGGAGTCCGGAAGTCTAAAACTTTGGAAGGCATTCGGTTGATGAGGTAGACTGCAGTGACTATAGCATCATCCCAATGGTGGCGAGGAACATGAGCTCCAATCAAAAGAGCTCGTGCTGTTTCAAGGAGGTGTCGATTTTTTCTTTCCGCAACACCATTCTGTTGAGGAGTTTGAGGACAAGTGGTCTCATGGATGATGCCATGCATTTGGAAGTAGGTCTGAAAATCATGGTTGATATATTCACCCCCATTGTCAGAACGAAGGACTTGAATCTTGGTAGAGAATTGAGTTTCAATTTGCTTGTGAAATGACTGAAATATAGGGAACACATCAGTTTTTTTTCATCATGAAGAGCCAAGTCATGCGGGTACAATCATCCACAAAGGTAATAAACCACCGGAAGCCAGAAGTTGTAGAGATAGGTGAAGGACCCCAAACATCAGAATGTATCAAAGCAAATGGAGCAACACTTTTATTTGTACTTAATGGATAAGAGGCTCTGTGGCTCTTGGCCAAGATACAAGTATCACATTGGAAATCAGTGGTACAGGAATTTGAAAACAATTCTGGAAATAGATGTCTCATATAGCCAAAAGACGGATGCCCCAAACGTCGGTGCCATAGCCAAAGTTGTCGATCCTTCCAAGTCGATGAGTGCTTCACACTATGTGCCTTTCCCATACTGAAATCATCCACATAGTACAACCCCCCTCTCTTAGTACCACGACCAATGATCTCCTTGGTGAGAATATCCTGAAATAAACAAAAATCGGGATACATGAGTACACAACAATTTAGTTGCTCAGTAGCTTGGCCAACAGACATCAATTTATTAGACAACGATGGGACAAGCAAAGTATTTTGAAGAGTAAGGGATGGAGAGAGGCCAATGGTTCCAGCACCGACCACGGGAGAGGTAACACCATTTGCGTTGGCAATACTTGTTCGTTGTGGTGTAGTTGTACTTAGAAAATCAGTTGGATCGAACGTCATATGATCTGTGGCTCCTGAATCAATAATCCAACATGTGGAGTCACTTGTATATGATGTATGAAATACATATCCACAGTTACCTGAGTCACTAAAAGATGAAGAGTTCTTTTCTGGTGCTGAGGTAGATTCTTCATGAGGAATTAATGTTATCGGAGAGTCCATGGTGACAAGGGCAGCACGACCCGTTCCTCCAGCAGCAAGTTTACGAGCCTTGAGACCCTCCCACCAATCTGGATAGCCATGTAATTTAAAACAGGTTTCTCGAGTGTGTTTTGGATTCCCGCAGTGAGTGCAACCATTCCCATCTGTGGGAGCCTTGGGTCGAGAAGGTGGTGGAGTAGTCGTCTTGTTGGTAGTGGTCTGTAGTTGGAGAGAAGCAGCAACTGGGGTTGTAGTTGGGCGAGAGGGTCGGTATGTTCCTTTTGTTGCCAATCCTACTCCGGTTGGTGTTGGAGCTCCTAACATCACAGCTTGTCGAATATCTTCTCGTCGAACATGAGCATAGGCTTGCTCTACTGTAGGGAATGGACTCATTTGGAGCACATCACTTCGGGCTTTGTCAAGTCGGTCATCCAAACCATCCAAGAAAATATAAACTCGATCTTCTTGGATGATATCATAGTATTTCTTGATATCCAGCTCACACTTCATTTCATTTGGACGACGAAAATCGATTTCTCTCCATAAGCCTTGGAGATCATTGTAGTAAGTTTCAATCGAGCCTCCCCCTTGTCGCATACGGGAGATTCGCCTTTTAAGATCATACACCTGGGAGGTGTCAGTGCCATCAAAGTAAGTTGTGGCTATTGCATCCCATACTCCTTTGGCCGTCGGGAATCTAATGAAGTTGCCAATCAACCTTGGCTCCATGGAGTTGATTAGCCACCCTTTCACAATTGCATTTTCTGTCCGCCATCGGTTGAATGTAGAGTCTGTCTGAGAAGGTGCTGGGAGTTCACCCGTGAGATATCCCAGCTTGTCTTTGCCAGCAACATACATCTCAATAACTTGAGACCATAAGGCATAGTTGGAGCCATCCAATTTAATGCCAATTTGTGCAGAGGAGGTTTCGTAGGTAATTGTCGGAGTCGGGTCGTAGTCGATGTTGATGCTTGTGTCTTCATCAACTCAGCCATTTGAGTAGCAAATTCTGTGAAGGTAGGTTGAGAAGGAGTAGCCGGATCGGTGGTGCTACTTTCAGTGGGAAAGAAATCGTTTTCTCCCATGATTGCAGCAACGATTCGAGACTAGAGTCAGCAAGATCGCTGCTCTGATACCATGTCAAATTAGGAAGAGATATTGAAGGTTGAGTAGAGATAGTGGAGAGTGTAGAGAATTTGGAAGCTATGCATATTTTCTGATTTCAACTATGTTCATTCTATACACATCAAAACATATATACATGTAATAACCCTAAAACATTCAAAACATTCCCTAAGACATTCCATGAAACATTCCCTAAGACAAGGATTACATTGCTCAAGAAAAGTATTCCCTAAAACAAGGAATGAGACAAGTGCCATGAGACAAGGGTTGTCTTGTGTTTCATGTCTTTGTGTTTCACAAGGTGACAATCACACAAGATGCCAACACTAACTTGGTGCTAACATGGACCATTTCAGCTAGGTCATGATCAAATAGGCATGGACTCTGTTTTTTTTCCTTTTTGAAACCCTAGACTCTGTTAACTAGCTTGGTGATGATCAACTAGTTTGGAATCTGCCGTTTTGAACAAAAAAGAAACAGAGCGTATCACATTTGTAGACCACATTTATAATAGACTTGTTTCGTACAAGGCGAAAATGGTGTTCAGAGTGTTAGAGTAATGAGGTATAACTTTTTGTTTTCCAAGTTTGAAGGGACATGAATCAGTGTGTGCACGCCCAAACAACAATTATGTGAGCTTCAATTGACCCCATTTTAAAATTTACCTTCACCAGTTGCTTCTGTTTTTCATCAAAGGCTCTCCGACGGTCAACTCAATTGAAATTGTGTCTATTAATTGACCTTCGTGATGAAATCTTTCTAATGGAAGAGGCGAAAGGTCATGGAAGCTAGAGAACTGCAAACGAGAATCAAAAAACAAAATTCAATCTTTTCCCCCCATTTCATTAATAAAAGGTTCATTGGTTGCCTTTCTATGCATTTTAGAAGTAATCGCTGATGATTCAACTCCCAACCCCACCAACCTCTCAAATTAATCTCTCAATCAAGCTGGGGTTGGCACGGGGAGGGCCGAGATTGTTAAACTCTTGTTTGTTAGGCTTTCCAGTCTCCAACGCAAGATACTCTCTAAAATACTAGAAGAACAATATTTCTGCAAGACACATTATTTGGGGAACGTTGAAACTTCAAAGATCACATGATAAGCAAGCGGGACAAACGGCCAATTTTATGGAAGCTGTTGGACTGTCATGTCCAAACTTGAAGCAAGATTGTTACACAATAGTTTATGTGCACAAGCGAAGCATAATATTGGATTTGAAACGCCCTACCACACAAGTGATTGTTGTGGTAGGATCATTAAACGGCCCTATTTCTAAATTCTATGTACAAACATCAAGAACTATATGATCATAATTGATTGCATACATAAGTGTGTTTACATGTAATGATGTAATTATAACTACACGTGTTACTCCAACTCAGGAATTGCTTCTAACTGAATGTTTAGATTTCTTGCAGCCGTACTTGCATTGGTTCCTGCAGCACCTGTAGAGGCAAAGGGATTGGGAGGCACAGTTAAGCTTTCACCTCCTTCCAACATCTGAACCACGGCTTTCATTGAAGGGCGATCCATTGGATGCCATTGATGCACCAGAAGCCCTACAATTGCAAGTTTCTTTGGAATTTTACGTTCTCCTTCTTCACCGATATGGATGCGTAGATCATCTCCTTCTTCTAGAAGATTATAAATCCATTGGGGATAGTAGATTTCATTTGTGTTCTCCGTGGCTGAACCGACATTCTTCCTTCCTCCTACCATCTCAAGCAGTAGCATCCAAAACTATACACATCTGACTTATAGGACACATTTCCAAAGTTCCTGGAGAACACTTCAGGTGCAATGTAGCCCATGGTGCCCCTAGCTGTAGTCATTGACACTATGCTTTGATCCTTGGAACATAACTTGGCTAAACCAAAATCAGAAATCTGTGGAGTGAAGTTGTGGTCTAGCAAAACATTATGAGGTTTGATGTCGAAATGGAGAATTCGCTGATCGCATCCTTGGTGAAGATATTCAATTCCTTTGGCTATGGCTAGAGCAATATCTTGCATCTTTTCCCAACCAAGGAAACTGTTCTTATTGTCTGGTGATGAAACGAAATCCTGCAGTGAACCATTTGGTGAGAACTCATAAACAAGAGCTCGTCTAAATCCATCAGCGCAAAAGCCAACCAATCGAACGACATTGACATGGTGGATATGACCCATTGTTCGCACTTCATTGATGAACTCTTCCCCATCTCCCTTAGAACTATTGAGGACTTTCACAGCAACGAAGAGTTCAGAAGAAAGCTTTCCTTTATAAACAGTTCCGTAGGCTCCTTCCCCTAACTTGTCCTTGAGTCATTGTAATCCTCTTAATATCTGCATATGAATATCTGCTAGGTTTGAGAGCTCTGTAATCGTCTAAAAATCTTTCATCTTTAATTGATGCTCTTTTCTTTTCCTATCTCTATAGACACGACAGAGGGCAAGGAGTAACACAACAAAATAACCCAGGGATGCACCTGCAAGTTAATAATCCTCTGTAAATATCACACACGATGAAACAAACTGCAACTTCAATTAAACAACTCACCTGTAGCCACCCATTTCCTTTTTTTACCTGAAAAAAAAAAAATACACTGTCAAATTAAGAATGAGATATTGCTTGGAAAATATCCCTTAAATAAACAGTGCTGCTACTTTGCTCCAAACTCCAAATAAGTAAGCAAAAAGTGGATTGCAGATGATAATATCTCATTTCATGAATGCATTGTATTATTTGCGCATCTGCAGATAATTGACTAGTATAGCAGAATATAAAGAATCTGTAACAATTTAATATATGTTAGCCAAGTTAACCTCGAGGACCACAAACACAAACATAAAACAAGGATACAAGTTGATAGATTCATCAACCTCAGGACGTTTGGGGATAAAAGCCAATAAATAATGCTGCAAAAAGTGACTAATATAGCAAGAATATTAAGAATCTGTAATAAATTAATACATGTGAACCAAACTAAAATATATGTTAGCCATACCTGCTTTGCTCAAATCAACACATTCAATTTCACTTTTGGTGCCATTGTTCTTCAATCTACAAATCTTGCCCTTTGCCTCACACTGTCCACAATTTGGTTCAGACCACTCCAAATAAAGATTGGCAGCTTGTATGACCAATATGGAACTGATGAGAGATTATACATCTTTGTACAAGACAGTAGGGGCAAGACCTCAGTAATGTTGGAAGAAGCAACAGAATAAACTTGGTAGCCAGGGCCACTGAAGCAGGGACTTGTTCATCTAATTGCCTCTCAGCTAAGGAACAATTGAATAGGTAAGATCAGTCATGTGATCTTTTGAGAAGTGGAAGGGAGAGATTGACTTGTTGAAGGCTTTCAAAAGCTTCACCAGAAGACAGCCTTCTGGATCATATAATTGGAACTGCCTGAGCCTTATAATCTATGCTTTTGACTGGGAATTTGAATGAAATTGGAAGCTCAAGGAATTGTTTTCATGCTTCTTATTGCATGACAGAACAAACCCAGGAAAGACACAGTGATCTGGGTGCCTGCCTTTGAGGCTGAAAGGGAAATGACAGCCGGGCCTTTATCGCCACACTTCAATTTTTTGCAGGTATCTTGGGGTTCTCCAAGCACTGTGGAGAAAGCCAGAAAGATTAAGCACAAGGAAGAGGTGATAATTTTTACCATATCTAAGGCTCATGGGTTTCTTTCTTCTGTGTTGCAGCAAAAGAACATGGTATCTAAGTCCTTCCGTGACTCATATGTCCAATAAGATGTCCTCCCATTATTCAATTAACTTGTTTACCCCGAAAAGGACCTGCCGGCCATTTGTGTGGTGTTTGGCCGTGGAGTTTGCTTGTTGCGATTGCGAAGGCGTGCCACTGTTGGTAGTGAAAAACTCCAACAGATTGAAAATGGTAAGACTGGAAAATGCGCACCGATATTGACTTTAATCAATCGATTGTGGATTGGGTGGGGAACGAGCCCAATACAAGGTTCTTTTCTATGCCCCAATTAAGAGGACTTCAATATTCATCTAGTGCGAAAATGATACCTGACAGAAGTTGAAATTGAACGGTAATGGAAATGACAGAAGTTTTAGACAACTTGAAAGAAAAAGGAAATACGTAAACAACACGGCCTGAAGATTTCTCTATTTAGACCTGGTACATAAAATTAAAATGGAGATTGAAGATTTCTCTATTCAATCTTGTACAAGGAAATATCATACCAAGAGTTGGCAGAGCAAAATAAAGAAAATTCCTTAGGAGTTGTCAACTGGGAAATTCAGAGAATGAAAAAGGAAGGCTGTTTCAAGCTTTTGAGCTGGGTTTATAGACGTTGAGTCTGGTTTTTGCTGGTTGAGTTGTGTGTCCTTTGCTGATGATTTCTCCTTCAATTTATAGAGAATGGAAGGTCGTTGAGTGGACCAGCAGTCAATTTGAAATACCCCACTTGCCATTGGTTTTGGTGAGTGGGTTGCTGAAAATACAAGTAAACCCAAAAAAGTTGCTAAGAGGCTTTGATGTGATTTGACAGAAGTTGTCACTGTTAGACTTAAAGAAATCCAAAGTATTAGTCCACTTGCCATTGATTGGTGAGTGACAGCCAAAAGTAGCTGACTAAAAGACAAAAAGAAATGTAGAGATAATGACCACCATCTCTATTTCTTTCTTATTCATTCTTTAAGTCCACTTGCATATTATTTTATCCTTCTTTCAACTTTGATGTAGACTTTTCACTTGTATGTTGGGCTTTGGCTTTGTTTTAATATTCTTCATCACAGAGAATATTAAATTGTTTCCATCTACCACATCTTCACTTTATTCTTCTCTGAATCCACTCACTGGTGATGAAGTCCCTCCATTGATAAAGTGAAACTTGATTTGCAGCGCTGAGTTTCTCCTCTGAACATGCCTTGATGCGTAATAAACTGGGAATGCTAGGTTGATCCAATTGCTGCCAATTTCGGATATGTTGTTCTCCACATAAGTAGGAACAACATTGATGAAGAACTTAATTCCATTGAGCAATAGAAAATCTGGTTTTAGCATGGTTACACAGGACTGGTCGTCAAAGACTACTGTCACGAACAGAAATCATGATTAATGCCCTGAAGATTCAATACTTGAGCAAATGACGCCAAATTCGGATATGTCGTAGTAGATATCCAAATGAACAACTTTTATGAAGAACGAATGTTCATTTGAGGACTGGAAGCTGGCCCGAATTGGGCCATAATTAGGCCCGAATTGCCACTGTTATCAGCTTTCGCTGTTGCTGGTATGCTTCTGATGTTTGATGTTGCGAGGATTCCACATTTATCCAAATGATCCCAAATTTGGATATGTTACAGTAGACGTTCTAATGCAAAACTTTCATGAAGAAAGACAACTCATTAGAGCATTGGAATTAGGCCCGAATTGGGCCCGAATTAGGCCCGAATTGCTGCTATGAGCTTTTTGCTGGCGCTGTGCATCTGGTGTTTTCAGCTCTTAGGACTCCACATTTGTCCAAATGATCCCAAATTTGGATATGTTGCAGTAGACGTAGAGATGAACAACTTTCGAGAAGGATGAAACTTCATTTGAGCGCTGAATTTGAAATTTGGGCCCACTCCATCTGACTGCAGCAATGCATGTCTAGCCATATTTTGGTCATTTTGATGTCCATGGAAAATTATCTACCATTTTTAGGTAAAAATCCAATTTTTGGTACAAACATAACCCAATTGTGTTTGGGATCTTACTAGGAAAAGAAGAAAGAAAAAACAAATGTTTACCTACTACAACAGTACTGAATCAAATGTTGCATTTCTTTAATTACTTTACTGTCTACATTGACCATAATTACAATAATTATAATTATTTTATCTGTTGCTGTTGTATGAAAGAAGAATGCAGAGAAACTTCCAAGGCTGCTGTTTGTCTGTTTGAAATGAGTTGGCTGGTACTGAATACCAATATGCATTACATGGTGGTACCCTGTTTCTGTGTCGTCAATATTTAAAAATCAACAAAATATTAACATTTTATCGACAAAATAGAGCAGAGAGCAGAGTAACAATGTACTTACTAGGCATTGTAGATAGGTAATAATTGGTGCCAAACAACCTTTTTTGTTTTAGTAAATGGTAGGTACAGTTGGCAAATTTCATTCCGAGCCAGACCCAGCCCCAATGGTGGGCAGGTGGTGCCACTGCACAAGTCTCATGAATTTTTAGGGCGACTCTCAAATTTTTCCCATGTTTATATATTGTATATTTATATATATGTGAGCTCACAATATACTTAATATGATTGTGTCCCTAGTAAATGGCAAGAGCATCATTGAACTCGTAACTAATTAAGCAACAATACCACACTTTCCCACTGGACTTAATATTCATTACTTTTATTGTTTTATAGCATCAATTCAAGCATAAGAAATTTATATACAAGAAAAATGTATTAATTTTGAGATGATCAATAAAACTTCTCAATTCTAGTAAGAGATGATTGCCTGCAAAATAATAAATTTCTTTTCACTTTAGGTTTATGTAAGTTTTAATTTTGCTGATATTTGTGTCTTTTTAAGTGGGTTTTCTGCTATATCTGAATTTTGTTTTCATAAAAACTGACATTTGTGAAAGTAAGGGTCAAATTGTGGCTATTTTTGATAAAAACTCATGTATAAAGTGTAAAATATTGTAGTAAATCATTATAAATAAATTATTATTGTGTGTTTAATCTTCTTTCATTAATTACTACAAATTTTCCACACTCGTAGTGTTTGTGAGCTCACTGTATAATCAACTTAAATCAGTTAAACCCATCATGCAATGCATTTCCTTCCAATTTTTTGTGATAAAGTAATAGATAATTGACTAAATAACCTCCAAAGTTGCAAGAAATTTTTTCAAGTCTTCTTACAATTTCTTTGGTTTTTATTCAATTTTTATCGATATCGATAATATCCCAATATTTCCATCGAAACTTCCATGTTTTTTGACTACTGATATTTCCGAAACCATCGATATTTTAGACCTTGGTTTCGCATAAGGCCTTCAAAATCCTAAAGCTATCCGTATTCCCTGCAATGTATAAAGGGTATTTATAAATAATAACCAAAATTAGGCTCATACTTTCATAAATATCAATTTTAATAAATTTAAAAAAAAAAACAAATATAACAGAAAACCCACTTCAAAATACACAAATACCCTAGAAATTAAAACTCACATAAACCTAAAAAGTTTCAAAGTAAAATCCATTGCTTGCATCTCCGCACGAAACTCCTTCCCACCTTCTTTGACTAGCTTCTCAAATCATTTCACTGCAATGAGTTTTTTTTCCCGATGTTTAAACTCCTTTTGTAAACTCTCCCAACGACCCTTTCCTAATTCTTGTTTGTGGGAGTAATCACCATGGTAGTTGGACTCTTGAGGATGGGTATTAGATTGGTGTTGATGTGTTACTTGTTATGATGTCGACCTTGAAGACAGCTGTGGTGGACTCCTTAAGATCCCTTCTGACATGTCTGAGTGGTAAGTTTTGTTTGGCACAAATATTACTCACACCGTAGAAAATAGTAGCCCCGCAAATGCAGTCTTCCAAACAAGACCTTTATATCCACACAAATCAGCCAAAAACCTGCTTGATCAAGCATAAGAAATTTATACGCAAGAAAAATGTATTAATTTTGAGATGATCAAACAAAACTTGTCAATTCTAGTAAGAGATGATTGCCTGCGAAATATTAAATTTCTTTTCACTTTTAGGTTTGTGTAAGTTTTAATTTTGCTGATGTCTGTGTCTTTTTAAGTGGGTTTTCTGCTATATCTGAATTTTGTTTTTATAAAAACTGACATTTGTGAAAGTAAGGGTCAAATTGTGGCTATTTTTGATAAAAACTCATGTATAAAGTGTAAAATATTGTAGTAAATCATTATAAATAAATTATTATGGTGTGTTTAATCTTCTTCCATTAATTACTACAAATTTTCCACACTCGTAGTGTTTGTGAGCTCGCTGTATAATCAACTTAAATCAGTTAAACCCATCATGCAATGCATTTCCTTCCAATTTTTTGTGATAAAGTAATAGATAATTGACTAAATAACCTCCAAAGTTGCAAGAAATTTTTTCAAGTCTTCTTACAATTTCCGTGGTTTTTATTCAATTTTTAGCGATATCGATAATATCCCAATATTTCCATCGAAACTTCCATGTTTTTGGACTACTGATATTTCCGAAACCATCGATATTTTAGACCTTGGTTTCGCATAAGGCCTTCAAAAGCCTAAAGCTATCCGTATTCCCTGCATTAATGTATAAAGGGTATTTATAAATAATAACCAAAATTAGGCTCATACTTTCATAAATATCAATTTTAATAAATTTAAAAAAAAAACAAATATAACAGAAAACCCACTTCAAAATACACAAATACCCTAGAAATTAAAACTCACATAAACCTAAAAAGTTTCAAAGTAAAATCCATTGCTTGCATCTCCGCACGAAACTCCTTCCCACCTTCTTTGACTAGCTTCTCAAATCATTTCACTGCAATGAGTTTTTTTTCCCTATGTTTAAACTCCTTTTGTAAACTCTCCCAACGACCCTTTCCTAATTCTTGTTTGTGGTAGTAATCACCATGGTAGTTGGACTCTTGAGGATGGGTATTAGATTGGTGTTGATGTGTTACTTGTTATGATGTCGACCTTGAAGACAGCTGTGGTGGACTCCTTAAGATCCCTTCTGACATGTCTGAGTGGTAAGTTTTGTTCGGCACAAATATTACTCACACCGAAGAAAATAGTAGCCCCGCAAATGCAGTCTTCCAAACAAGACCTTTATATCCACACAAATCAGCCAAAAACCTGCTTGATCAAGCATAAGAAATTTATACGCAAGAAAAATGTATTAATTTTGAGATGATCAAACAAAACTTGTCAATTCTAGTAAGAGATGATTGCCTGCGAAATATTAAATTTCTTTTCCCTTTTAGGTTTGTGTAAGTTTTAATTTTGCTGATGTTTGTGTCTTTTTAAGTGGGTTTTCTGCTATATCTGAATTTTGTTTTTATAAAAACTGACATTTGTGAAAGTAAGGGTTAAATTGTGGCTATTTTTGATAAAAACTCATGTATAAAGTGTAAAATATTGTAGTAAATCATTATAAATAAATTATTATGGTGTGTTTAATCTTCTTTCATTAATTACTACATATTTTCCACACTCGTAGTGTTTGGGAGCTCGCTATATAATCAACCTAAATCAGTTAAACCCACCATGCAATGCATTCCCTTCCAATTTTTTGTGATAAAATAATTGATAATTGACTAAATAACCTCCAAAGTTGCAAGAAATTTTTTCAAGTCTTCTTACAATTTCCGTGGTTTTTATTCAATTTTTAGCGATATCGATAATATCCCAATATTTCCATCGAAACTTCCATGTTTTTTGACTACTGATATTTCCGAAACCATCGATATTTTAGACCTTGGTTTCGCATAAGGCCTTCAAAATCCTAAAGCTATCCGTATTCCCTGCAATGTATAAAGGGTATTTATAAATAATAACCAAAATTAGGCTCATACTTTCATAAATATCAATTTTAATAAATTTAAAAAAAAAAAACAAATATAACAGAAAACCCACTTCAAAATACACAAATACCCTAGAAATTAAAACTCACATAAACCTAAAAAGTTTCAAAGTAAAATCCATTGCTTGCATCTCCGCACGAAACTCCTTCCCACCTTCTTTGACTAGCTTCTCAAATCATTTCACTGCAATGAGTTTTTTTTCCCTATGTTTAAACTCCTTTTGTAAACTCTCCCAACGACCCTTTCCTAATTCTTGTTTGTGGTAGTAATCACCATGGTAGTTGGACTCTTGAGGATGGGTATTAGATTGGTGTTGATGTGTTACTTGTTATGATGTCGACCTTGAAGACAGCTGTGGTGGACTCCTTAAGATCCCTTCTGACATGTATGAGTGGTAAGTTTTGTTCGGCACAAATATTACTCACACCGAAGAAAATAGTAGCCCCGCAAATGCAGTCTTCCAAACAAGACCTTTATATCCACACAAATCAGCCAAAAACCTGCTTGATCAAGCATAAGAAATTTATACGCAAGAAAAATGTATTAATTTTGAGATGATCAAACAAAACTTGTCAATTCTAGTAAGAGATGATTGCCTGCGAAATATTAAATTTCTTTTCCCTTTTAGGTTTGTGTAAGTTTTAATTTTGCTGATGTTTGTGTCTTTTTATGTGGGTTTTCTGCTATATCTGAATTTTGTTTTATAAAAACTGACATTTGTGAAAGTAAGGGTCAAATTGTGGCTATTTTTGATAAAAACTCATGTATAAAGTGTAAAATATTGTAGTAAATCATTATAAATAAATTATTATGGTGTGTTTAATCTTCTTTCATTAATTACTACATATTTTCCACACTCGTAGTGTTTGGGAGCTCGCTATATAATCAACTTAAATCAGTTAAACCCACCATGCAATGCATTCCCTTCCAATTTTTTGTGATAAAGTAATAGATAATTGACTAAATAACCTCCAAAGTTGCAAGAAATTTTTTCAAGTCTTCTTACAATTTCCGTGGTTTTTATTCAATTTTTAGCGATATCGATAATATCCCAATATTTCCATCGAAACTTCCATGTTTTTTGACTACTGATATTTCCGAAACCATCGATATTTTAGACCTTGGTTTCGCATAAGGCCTTCAAAATCCTAAAGCTATCCGTATTCCCTGCAATGTATAAAGGGTATTTATAAATAATAACCAAAATTAGGCTCATACTTTCATAAATATCAATTTTAATAAATTTTAAAAAAAAACAAATATAACAGAAAACCCACTTCAAAATACACAAATACCCTAGAAATTAAAACTCACATAAACTTAAAAAGTTTCAAAGTAAAATCCATTGCTTGCATCTCCGCACGAAACTCCTTCCCACCTTCTTTGACTAGCTTCTTAAATCATTTCACTGCAATGAGTTTTTTTTCCCTATGTTTAAACTCCTTTTGTAAACTCTCCCAACGACCCTTTCCTAATTCTTGTTTGTGGTAGTAATCACCATGGTAGTTGGACTCTTGAGGATGGGTATTAGATTGGTGTTGATGTGTTACTTGTTATGATGTCGACCTTGAAGACAGTTGTGGTGGACTCCTTAAGATCCCTTCTGACATGTCTGAGTGGTAAGTTTTGTTCGGCACAAATATTACTCACACCGTAGAAAATAGTAGCCCCGCAAATGCAGTCTTCCAAACAAGACCTTTATATCCACACAAATCAGCCAAAAACCTGCTTGATCAAGCATAAGAAATTTATACGCAAGAAAAATGTATTAATTTTGAGATGATCAAACAAAACTTGTCAATTCTAGTAAGAGATGATTGCCTGCGAAATATTAAATTTCTTTTCACTTTTAGGTTTGTGTAAGTTTTAATTTTGCTGATGTTTGTGTCTTTTTAAGTGGGTTTTCTGCTATATCTGAATTTTGTTTTTATAAAAACTGACATTTGTGAAAGTAAGGGTCAAATTGTGGCTATTTTTGATAAAAACTCATGTATAAAGTGTAAAATATTGTAGTAAATCATTATAAATAAATTATTATGGTGTATTTAATCTTCTTTCATTAATTACTACATATTTTCTACACTCGTAGTGTATGTGAGTTCTCTATATAATCAACTTAAATCAGTTAAATCCATCATGCAATGCATTTCCATCCAATTTTTTTGTGATAAAGTAATAGATAATTGACTAAATAACCTCCAAAGTTGCAAGAAATTTTTTCAAGTTTCCTTACATTTTCTGTGGTTTTTATTCCATTTTTATCTATATCAATAATATCTCAATATTTCCATAACCTCAAGCAGAAGAAATTTATATGCCAGAAAAATTTATTAATTTTGAGATGATCAAACAAAACTTGTCAATTCTAGTAAGAGATGATTGCCTGTGAAATATTAAATTTCTTTTCACTTTTAGGTTTATGTAAGTTTTAATTTTGCTGATATTTGTGTCTTTTTATGTGGGTTTTCTGCTATATCTTAATTTTGTTTTTATAAAAACTAACATTTGTGAAAGTAATTGTCAAATTGTGGCTATTTTTGATAAAAACTCATTTATAAAGTGTAAAATAATGTAGTAAATTATTATAAATAAATTATTATGGTGTGTTTAATTTTCTTTCATTAATTACTACCTATTTTCTAACTCTTAGTGTTTGTGAGCTCGCTATATAATCAACTTAAATCAGTTAAACCCATCATGCAATGCATTTCCTTCCAATTTTTGTGATAAATTAATAGATAATTGACTAAATAACCTCCAAAGTTTGAAGAAAAAATTTCCAAGTTTTCTTACAATTTCTATGGTTTTTATTCAATTTTTATCTATATCGATAATATTTCGAAATTTCCATATTTTTAAACTACTGATATTTCCGAAACCATCGATATTTTTGACCTTGGTTTCACAAGCCTTCAAAATCCTAAAGTTACTGTTTTGGTTTGAATTTAGTTGAAAACTGTAAGACGCGGAATGAAAATAGCCAAATGCGTGTGGGGTTAGCATTACCTGTCCGTTGACTGACTTTCTGGCATCTATAATACCAATTTGAGTGGACGGTACAAAACTGATAGATATCTCCATAACTTAACAACCTCTCTCTCTCTCTCTCTCTCTCTCTCTCTCTCTCTCTCTCTCTATGGGAAGTGGAACAAGGCCCTTTACCTTGTCTTCATGGGTCTTAGTTGTAGCCTTTTTAGGTATTAACTTATTATCCGGTGAAATTTGTAGCGCTAAATATAATTACAGCTGTGCTTCTTCCTGCGGCAACATCCACAACATAAGCTACCCTTTTCGACTAAACCGTGACCCAGAGCACTGCGGGGACTCGAGGTATATGTTGCACTGCGACAACAACGTTACGGTATTGCACCTATATTCTGGAAAATACTTGGTGCTGGCCCTCAACTACAATCACACAACGATCCAAGTCGTAGATCCTGGCCTTGAAAAGAACAATTGCTCCTCCATTCCTCGTTATCCTTTAGCCAACTCTAACTTCAGTCAGGGCGGTCTGTATAATTCGTCAAGTCAGTCTGTAACTTTTATCAAGTGTGCAAATCCAGTGAGTTCATCTCTCTACGTAGTGACTGCTCCATGCATTAATAATCTGAGTAGGACAGGTTATGTCAAGCTTGGCAGTACAGCGGCGTCGGATTTGGAGGACGGGTGCAGTATAGAGTGGACGACTATGATGAGTAAATCCTTGTACAAGGAAAATTACCAAAACTTTTCTTACAGATACATACACAACGCTTTGATGTATGGCTTTGAGCTTGATTATAATCCCTTGGATTTTGAATTTGTTCAATGTGGCCCAAACGACTGGACCGTACTTGGTGAGAAGTGTTATTATACAGCTGGTACGTCTTTATTTTCGTCATATATATATATGTGTATACATGTATATATATCGAAAGCTTCAATTGAGGGTTTCTTAAATAAGGAATACCCTTAAGGGCTCACACTCGATATTGTATTTCAAAAATCGGAATGGTCTATCTTTTAAATACGCCTTCAAATATCTTCTCAGCAAAAAATTACTTGAATTTGAAATTATTAGACTAGTCAATTAATAGTTGTCATTTTTCTTGAAGCATTATGTTCGTTTATAAATGACAAACTAAATTTTATCATGGTACATAAATGTGATTTTTCTAGTATTATATGTATATATTACGGTTGTTATGTGGCAAAGTTACAACTGTGCTAGTTTTGTTTTTCTTTGTTATTGTAGGTGGTTTTGTTTTGGATCTATTGAAGTCGATTTACGGTAAATGATCTTTCTTAAAGTGTTTTGTTTTTGTTTTTGTATTAAAAAAAGGGTACAAAGTCTTTAGCTTTTGTCTTTATTAACTTTTGTTGTATTTTTGCAGATTATGAGGCGCAACTCTTTAGCTCAGGTAACAGCGTCTATTTCTTTAATTCTTCAACACTGTATTTTTTTTATTTTACTTTATTCTTTTTCCAAATATATAGTCAAAAGTCTTTGATTGATTTTGTCGACTTTTGTCTTATTTCTTGCAGGTGATCCAGGGCCACGAATTGTGCTACTAGTACCCATTATCTTCGGTAAGAGCGTGTTTCAGCAACTCAATTTCACTTCTTACACTAAATCATCACCCTAAATTGATAGAAAGCCAAAATCATCACCCTAAATTGATTACGAAAAAAAGAAGATGAAGAATTGCACAATAATTTACATAGTGTAAAAAGAATGCATCAAAAAGCTAGTCAGTTTCTGTAATTTTCTCATGAATTTTTTTTGGGTAATGCTCTTGTGCAGTACTACATCTCGTGGTAACATTTATATTGGCTCCATTTGTGATTGCGTTTTTGATCTATACATGGTGGAAAAGACATTCGTCAATGTATAGCACAATCGAAAATTTTCTGCATGGTGATAACAATTTTCTGCCGATAAGGTACTCTTACTCGGACATTAAAAGATGTCTAACAAATTCAAGAATAAGTTAGGTGAAGGAGGCTTTGGCATGGTATTTAAAGGAAAATTACGTAGCGGCCGTTTTGGAGCAATTAAGATGTTGGGCAAGTCCAAAGCTAATGGGGAAGATTTCATTAGTGAGGTAGCTACCATTGGAAGGATTCACCATTTTAATGTGGTGCAACTTGTTGGTTATTGTGTTGAGGGTTCGAAGCGCGCTTTAGTATATGAGTTCATGCAAAATGGATCTCTTGATAAATACATTTATTCTAAAGAAGGGAGTAACTTGCTAAGTTACAAGAAAATGTATGATATTTCGCTTGGAGTAGCTCGAGGGATTGAATATCTACACCAAGGCTGTGACATGCAAATTTTACATTTTGATATCAAGCCTCATAACATCCTTCTTGACGAAAATTTCGTTCCAAAGATTTCTGACTTTGGGCTTGCGAAATTATATCCTACGGATAAAAGTATTGTCTCGTTAAAGACAGCAAGGGGAACAATGGGTTACATAGCTCCTGAGTGGTTCTACAAAAATATCGGTGGCGTCTCATACAAAGCTGATGTCTATAGCTTTGGAATGCTATTGATGGAAATGGGAAGCAAACGAAAGAATTTAAATGCACGTGCAGAGCATTCAAGCCAAATTTACTTCCCCTCATGGGTGTACGATCAGTATAAGGAGGGAAAGGAGTTGGAGATGGAGGATATAACAGAGGAAGAAAAGAAAATCGTAAAAAAGATGGTTATAACTGCCTTGTGGTGTATTCAATTGAAGCCAAGTGATCGTCCAGCAATGAACGAAGTTATAAAGATGCTCGAAGGAGATGTTGAAAGCCTACAAATGCCTCCTAAGCCTTTTCTATGCCCTCAAGAGATGCCTGTAGCTATTCATGATAATTCGAACCATACATGTTCTAACATGGAGATGACATGTACTCTGTCACCTAGGTGATGATGAGGTAGCAACTTTTGTAATTTTATTCGAACACTCCAGCACTTGTGTAGCGTCTCTACTTGTTTTCCGGGTTCTGATGTTGGCTTTTCGGGTGGGTGTCTAGAGTAGGGTTTGGCGCCTAGATTAGTTTTCTTGGGTGCCTAAATTAGTTTGGGTACTCTGTCTGGTTTCAGTTTCTGCATTTTAGCATGTTCTTATTTGTACGGAGCTTCCTTTTCATGGAGTTTCTCATTTATGGATAAATAAAAAAACTCTTGCTGTGTTCATGTATCAATAATTAAAAAAACCTTTGAAATCCCAAAATTGCCCGATACCCTCTCACAGTTTTAACTTTTAAAAACTATGAAATATAAGGGGCGGTGGAACATTTACCCCATACTTACGAGAATCAGGAGTCTTTGTCTCCAGTTCGTAAGGTTTACTGGAGGTGGATTCCCAGGAGGGTAAACATTGTAGCTGATGCGTGTGCAGCTCGAGGGAAAAGGAGGATGTGTCTGAAGAGGTCTGGATTGATAGACCACCATCCTCCTTGGTTTTTGTCTTAAACAATGATGGCCTCCCATGTCCTCCTCGAAATTAACGTGTGGGGGGATAAGGGTGCGACGTGAATGGCATGCAGTGCAAGTTCTGTTTGGCCTCTCTCCTTGTAGTTCTGGTTCTTTGTGTTTTAGCTTTACTGTTTGGGTTGTGGGTGTCTGTGCTCATGTGGTTTTCCTTTCGGGAAGCTTATTTTGTTGTACTGTTTGTTCTCTTCTTAATGAAAGCCCACTTAGATTATTTAAAAAAAAAAAAACAAATTTCTAACTGTATATGTTGTTTGACAATTACTGTAGAAAATTCTAATATACATATACATTTTACTCTAAGTCAGCAATTGCTTCAAACTCTAGGCATCTTCCAGGGATGCTTGCATGTGTTGTTGTTGTAAGACCTGCAGAGACAAAAGGATTAGGAATTTAGGACGCACAGACAATCCACCGGGTGCCACTCGATGCACCAGAGCCCTACAATTACAAGTTTCTTTGGAATTTTACCATCTCCGTTGTGCGCAATATGGATTCGTAGGTCATCTCCTCCTTCTAGAAGATTATAGATCCATTCTGGGTAGTAAATTTCATTTGTGTTCTTTGTGCTTGAACCAATATTCTTCCTTCCTCCTACCCATCTCTAGCAACAACATTCCAAAACTGTAGACATCCGACTTGTAAGACACATTTCCAAAATTCCTAGAGAACACTTCGGGTGCAAATGTATCCCATGGTGCCTCTAGCTGTAGTCATTGACACTATACTTTGATCCTTGGAACATAATTTGGCCAAACCAAAATCAGAAATTTTTGGAGTGAAGTTGTGGTCTAGCAAAACATTATGGGGTTTGATATCAAAATTGAGGATTCGGCAGAGGTCCCAAACATTATGGAATTTGGAGCGTTCCTTTAAAAATAGTTCCTAGGCTCCTTAGCCCAACTCCCAGCTAGACTCTGGCAAAGGTTTTCGCGACCGCGAAACTCTACATGCTTTGGGATGATGATCGAATTACTGCGAAAATGTTTACCAAGTTAGCCAATCAACCAGCCAAACAGGCAAGTTAGATGAGCTTCAGGTATTGGGGTCATATTGAAAAGGATTGAAAGGAGAATGAAAATAATTATCAAAGTGAGAAATGAAAAAATTGATTTTCATGGGTTATTTAACAAATGAATGAGTATTTATATAGTTTGGGATAAGTTTTGGGTTACATCTGATTTATAATATATATTTTTATAAATATATTATGGCCATCTAATGCCAACGACAATATTAATATTGACATCCCACATGCCCCTAGGTGTGGCTAACCCAATGGGTCAACAAATCTGACTTTGCACATAACAGCCAGTGTCTTGTGTGATTGGGCTCCACCAATTTTCAGTCAACGCAAAAGGTGGACTACTATTCCACCCAATATATGGACTGGATTGATATTTCACCTGGTCCTATACATGCGTTGGGGGGCTCCATTCAAGCTATATTGCTAAAATTTGACATTTGTCTCTCCCCATTGAAAATAGCCTTATATGAGATGAAGATGTTCCTACCTGACTGGGTAAAACATAGGACTTATTATGGGTTGAGAATGTATTGTAACTTATCAAATTAATACAACTCTCGTCCTTAATAATGATATTGAGATTACTTAAATGGGTTATGCATGAAATTTCAAAGGAAAACTACAAAATTCCAAGCAGTTGAAATTACATTGTCCCAACTTTTACACCTCATTCTCCTAAGAACTTGAAAGAGAGCATTAACGAGTAATCAAAATTCCAAAGTTTTGGAAAGCAATTGATATGATATCTTTTTTCATTGGCAACAAACACCAACTTGTATACCAACTGATTTACAAAGGATAGGATTCCCAAATTCTCAACAATTAAAAAATATAACTTATGTCCCTTGAATGAGGTCTCTAATACGCAACTCCCTCAATTTAGGCTAGAATTGCCATATGTAGTTAATATAACTAACATGTTCAAAAAGTTACAACAATTAAAAAATATAACTTACATGTTCAAAAAGTTCAAGCGCATATGTAGTTAATATTACTTACATTGGTGCGTATACATATACTTATACATTTGGGTAATTTGTTGAATTGCCTAATTGCCTCTTGAACTTGTACATAACTCTCAATTTACCTCCTGATTTTTTTTTTTAGCGAATTAAGGGCTCGAATTAAATTTTATTATCAATGTTCCCCCCACCATCAAAATTCGAACATTTCATCCATTAATCTGTCAATTTGACTAACGTTGACTCTCTTTTGAGGGTTTTTTTGTTCATTCAACGCCTTTTTTTTTGGAAAAAAAATTGAACAAAAAGAGGAAAATTGAACAAAAAAAGAAAAAAAGAAAAAGACACTAAAGAAAATTGAACAAAATCGAACCCAGCCCCCCACCCCTCGATTTCTTTCTCCCCTCAATTCTCCAATGACCACCCCTCCCCCACAAACCCAGAAACCCAGAAACCCAGAGCTCAATATTGCAAAGATCCCCAAATCACAATTTATCACCATAATTATATGAACTGGTTTTTGTTTCTCTCACAGCTGAAGATTAATAGTCGAAATGGAAGAGAAGAATCCAATCCCTCCCATTTCCAAAACATGGCCACTCCTGGCGGAGTCCACGAATCCCATACCTCCGAGAACAGCCTCGAAATCGAAGACCTCGCTCGCTTGGCCATCCAAGATCACAACAAGACGAAGGCCTTTACTCTTTTTTGCCTTTTAATTTCAATATTATGCTGGAATTTTAATTAATTAGATAATTAAGAAATTTATTGAAAATTGTGCAGAATGCTCTGCTTGAGTTTGTGAGTGTGGTAGTGTGGTGAAGGGGTTTTGGGTTTTCTGGGAAAGTTTTGATTTTTTTGGGAAAATTTGGACAGTCTAAGAAAAGGAATATTGGGATGATAGAGAGGGGAGAGGGGGAGAGGGGGCTTTGTCTTTGGTTTCTGAAGCAAAAAGACAAATTGCTTTCTCCACAAATAAAGAAATAGTACCGTCTGACGATTGAGGCAATCGATGCCTGAAAGAAGAAGCTTTACGAAGCCAAAGTTTGGGTGAAGCCATGGATGGGTTTTAAGGAAGTGCAGGAGTTCAAGCACTCTGGTGACTGTAATGAAATGTCGTCGTTTGCCCCTTCCGATCTTGGTGTTAAGGAAGTTGGGCATGGTCCCGGGTAGCAACTTGTGCCCTTTCGATTTTTGTGCTTTTTCACTTCGTATTGGGTTTTTGAGGTTAGGTGGAGCCATCGGAGATTGCGGTGGTTGTGGATGTGGTTGAGACTGGAAGAATTGAAGGTGGGGTTGGGTTTAACATTGCTGGTCATTGGATCTAATCGGCCCATTGACCTCAAGCAAAGAAAATTTTAAAAACAATTAACTAGCCCATTTGCCATATCCTTATTATTTTTAATGACCAAAATAACCCACAAAAGAGAGTCAACATAAGTCAAATGGACGGATTAATGGATGAAATGTTTGAATTTTGACGGTGGGGGGAACATTGATAATAAAATTTAATTCGAGCCCTTAATTCACTAAAAAAAAAGGTCAGGGTGTAAATTGAGAATTATGTACAAGTTCAGGGGGCAATTTAGCAGATTACCCTATACATTTTACTCTAGTTCAGCAATAGCTTCTAAGTCTAGTCGTCTTGCTGGGATGCTTGCATGTGTTGTTGTAGGATCTCCAGAGACAAAAGGATTAGGAGGCATGGTCAAGTTATCTCCTCCTTCTAACATATGAACCGCTATTTTCATAGACGGACGATCCACTGGGTGCCACTGGATGCATCGGAGCCCTACAATTGCAAGTTTCTTTGGAATTTTACCATCTCCATCGTCCCCAATATGGATTCGTAGGTCATCTCCTCCTTCTAGAAGATTATAGATCCATTCTGGGTAGTAAATTTCATTTGTGTTATTTGTGGTTGCACCAATACTCTTCCTTCCTCCTACCATCTCTAGCAACAACATTCCAAAACTATAGACATCCGACTTGTAAGATACATTTCTGAAATTCCTAGAGAACACTTCAGGTGCAATATAGCCCATGGTGCCTCTAGCTGTAGTCATTGACACTATACTTTGATCCTTGGAACATAATTTGGCCAAACCAAAATCAGAAATTTTTGGAGTGAAGTTGTGGTCTAGCAAAACATTATGGGGTTTGATATCAAAATGGACGATTCTTTGATCCAATCCCTGGTGAAGATATTCAATTCCTTTGGCTATGCCTATAGCAATATCATGCAACTTTTCCCAACCAAGGAAATTGTTCTTACTGTCCGCTGATGAAATGAAATCCTGCAGCGAACCATTGGGGAAGAACTCATAAACAAGAGCTCGTCTAAATCCATCGGCACAAAAGCCAACCGAACGAACTACGTTGACATGGTGGATGTGGCCCATCGTTCCCACTTCATTTACGAACTCTTCCCCATTTCCCGTAGAATTGTTAAGTACTTTCACAGCAACAAAGAAGTCAGAAGAAAGCTTTCCTTTAAAAACAGTTCCATATGCTCCTTGGCCCAACTTGTCCTTGAATTCATTTGTGATACTCTTAATATCCGCATAGGAATATCTGCTTGGCTTGAGAGATTTGTAATCCTCTAAAAACCTTTCGATTTTTAATCGATTCTCTTTTTCCTTTTGATCAGCACTATAGACACGATATAGTGCAATGACCAGTACTAAAAGAAGGGATGAACCCAGGGTTGCACCTGAAAATAAATACAATCCTTCAGCAAACGCATATCTTCCATCGTCCTCTAGACAGGAAACAAAGCAAACGAAAAATACCAGTTTTAATTAACTCACCTGTTGCCACAAATTTCGTTGTTTGGCCTGTAAAACAGAATTGCAAAATCAGATTGTCATGTTGGTAGCAGATTATATTGATCATCATGTATGCATATATGATTTACTTTGAAAACTGTAAAAACTTGAGCGCAATTTATGTGAAACAAACATTTATATAATCCTTACTTGCTTTGCTCACGTGAACACATTCAACTTCACTTTTGATGCCATTGTTGTTCAATCTACACCTCTTTCCCTCTGCTTCACATTCTGTACAATTTGGTTCAGACCATTTGAAACTAGGAATAGAGGTACCATCTCCCATCCAAGTCCCAAATGGAACTGATAAAACATCATACATCCGTGTACAAGACTGTAGGTTTGGTAAGTAGTCAAACAAATCATAGTCAGAAGAAACGCCATAAACTTCGTAGCCAGGGCCGCCACCAAGGCAGGGTGATAGAGGAGAGTCTACACTATTACCTGTAAATCAGGAAATCAACCCTTGATTACTGTATACATGTTTTCTTTTTGTAATTCCAATGTCTTTACTCTTTCCTGATTTCCCGTAATTGTTTTGTAACTCCAAGGCCTTTATTGTTTTCTGTAACTATGTTCACGTGCTGTGCTGCAAGCCATATTGGCTGCTCTCTCTCTTGTATATATAGTCCCTAAATCAATGAAAGAATTATCTTTTCCTCTCTGTAAATCTTTCATGGTATCAGAGCAGAAAACGATCCCTTGAATATTTTTTTTCCTTTTCTTTGCGTCTTTCTCCTATCCAGTAAACAGTCCAATCATAATGGCTTCCTCTACCTCCTCTGAATATGCCCTTCCTTCCAACTCTTCTTCTGTTGCCTCTGTTCTAACTCTCAAACTGGATCACACGAACTATCCTCTCTGGTTGGCTCAAATTACTCCTCTTCTAAAGAGTCGTGGTCTTATGGGCTTTGTCAAAGGAACAACCACATGCCCTCCTTCTGTTGTCAAAGATAAAGACAACACATAAAAAGTCAATCCAGCCTATGATGACTGGATTCGCCAGGATCAGCTTATCCTTAGTTGGATTAATGGTTCACTGTCCCCCTCTGTTCTTGGACCGGTTGCACGCTATACTACTTCTCGTGACACCTGGCTTTCCCTTGAGAAACGATTTGCTTCTCAAACTCTGCATCGCATTATTCACCTTCGTGGCGAGCTTCTCCGCACTACTCGTGGTGATTCCTCAATTTCTGAATTCCTAGACAAGATTAGTGGTATTTCTGATTCTCTTGCTCTTGCTGGCCACTCCGTTAATGATCGAGAACTTGTCTCTATAATTATGAACAATGTTGGTCCTCTCTATGAAACTACAGTCAGTTCCGCTCAAGCCAGGGATTCCCCAATCACTTATGAAGGTTTAGAAGCTTTACTTTTGACGGCTGAACGTCGTTTTCAATCCCAAGGTCTTAACTTAAATGAAGTCACACCCACTGCTTTAGTTGCTGGTCGGGGCAGTGGCCGTGGTGGTGGTTATCGTGGTGGTCGCAATGGTGGTTTTCGTGGTGGCTCCTCCTTCAGTCACATGGTTCCAGCACCACTCATTCACATGATTCCAGCACCACTCCTACACTTTCCAGCGTCTCTGCTCCAGCCTCTTTGTCCCTTCCAGGCCCTCCTACGAGTCCAACACATTCTCAATGCCCCACCACTCCCACTGTCGAGCCCACTCCCACTATCGAGCCCACTCATTCTACTGTTGCTCCTCCACTTTTACGTACCTATCAAAGACACTCAACCCGTAGCGTTCTTCGGTTTCCTTCTCCTCCTCCAGCTATCACTCATGTCCCTACTCCTTCCCAACCGACATATCCAGTTGCTCCACCACAAAATACTCATTCAATGACCACTCGGAGTAAGGCGGGCATTCGTAAGCCGAATCCCAAACTGAGTTTACATGTTGTTCATGCTACTGATGTTGTTGAACCGAGTTCTTTTTCTCAGGCTAACAAGCAGGCTGAATGGCGGCATGCCATGAGTGAGGAGTTCGATGCCCTTCAAAAGGCTGGGACATGGGCTCTTGTTCCCCCTTCTCCATCTATGAATATTCTTCCGAACAAATGGGTCTTTCGCATTAAACGGCATTCTGATGGGTCTATTGAGCGGTTCAAGGCTCGCTTAGTGGCCAATGGTTTTCATCAACAGGAGGGACTTGACTATGGGGAGACCTTTAGTCCTGTTGTCAAACATACCACCATTCGTCTTATTTTTTCTCTTGCTGTCAGCCTTGCTTGGCCTATTCAGCAACTGGATGTTCAGAATGCTTTTTTGCATAGGTATCTTTCTGAAGATGTGTACATGAAGCAACCTAGAGGTTTTGTTGATCCCCACCTTCCTAATTATGTGTGTAAATTGCGGCGCTCCCTTTATGGCCTTAAGCAGGCACCTCGTGCATGGTTTTCTTGTTTTTCATCGTACCTGGAGGAGCTTGGGTTTATCGCTTCTGCTGCTGACACATCTCTTTTTGTCCTACATCATGGCCATACAGTTATTTATTTGTTGATTTACGTTGATGACATCCTGGTTACTGGCAATAATTCCTCATCTATCGCCAAGCTTCTCTTTGATCTTGGCCGTCTTTTTTCAATGAAGGACTTAGGTCCTTTGAATTATTTTTTGGGCATTGAGGCAATGCGTTCTGCAGATGGGCTCTTTCTTTCTCAATCCAAGTATACTTTGGATTTACTGAAGCGCACTGATATGCTTCACTCCAAGCCCATGCCTACTCCTGTTATTAGTGGTCGCCGCTTGAGTTTAACTGATGGAGATCCGTTACCTGATCCATCTCAATATCGAAGTATTGTTGGTGCTCTTCAATACCTCACTATTACTCGTCCTGACATCTCTTTTGCTGTTAATCAAGTTTGTCAATTTCTCCATAGCCCTACAACTGTTCATTTGGTGGCTGTCAAGCGCATACTTCGTTATTTAAAGCTCACCTATACTCATGGTCTTCTTTATCGCCCTGGTCCTTTAAAGCTTCAAGCTTTTTGTGATGCTGATTATGCGGGCGACCCTGATACACGCATCTCTACAGGTGGTTATTGCATTTATTTGGGCACTAATCTTATTGCTTGGAGTTCTAAGAAGCAACGAGGTGTTTCCCGATCAAGTACTGAGGCCAAGTACCGTCAACTCGCTTACACTGCTGCTGCTATTTCGTGGCTTCGTTCTTTGTTTCGTGACCTTCGTCTCCCTATTTCCCGTCCGCTGATCTGGTGTGACAATATGAGTGCCCTCTCCATGGCTGCCAACCCTGTTTTTCATACTCGTACCCGCCATGTTGAGGTCGATTATCACTATATTCGGGAAAAGGTCACTCGACTAGAGCTTGATGTGCGTTATGTCTGCTCCTCTGATCAGCTTGCTGACTTGTTTACTAAGGGTCTGTCTGCTGCTCGTTTTTCTTTTCTCATTTCCAAGCTTCCGGTTCAGACCCCACCGTTCAGCTTGCGGGGGCGTGATAGAGGAGAGTCTACACTATTACCTGTAAATCAGGAAATCAACCCTTGATTACTGTATACATGTTTTCTTTTTGTAATTCCAATGTCTTTACTCTTTGCTGATTTCCTGTAATTGTTTTGTAACTCCAAGGCCTTTATTGTTTTCTGTAACTATGTTCACGTGCTGTGCTGCAAGCCATATTGGCTGCTCTCTCTCTTGTATATATATAGTCCCTAAATCAATGAAAGAATTATCTTTTCCTCTCTGTAAATCTTTCACAGGGGACTTGATATTTATATATGTCTCTTTCAAAAGGAGTAGGACAATGGAATAAGGAAACGTTATGTATTTCGGTGTCTAATAAGTAGAAGGGGGAGATTGGAATGTTAGGGGTTTCTAAGGGCTTTAACAGCAGGCAGTGATCTTGGCTATATATTAGCCCACGCTTGTAATCTATGCTTTTGACAAAGAATTTTACTAGCGCTACTTGCTGCTCAAGAACAGCCTCCTGTCTACCATTATTGCATCCAAGCCCAGAATCGCCACAATGATTTCCAAGGAGGAATGGGAAATGGATAGCCAGGCCATGATCATTACTGCACTTTGATTCTGTACACCAATTTTGGCTTGCTCCAACCACCGTGAAGAAAACACATAACAATATGCAAAAGGAAGACATGAACAATTGCTGCATTTCTGAGCTAATAATGCACGTGGATTTTTTCCCTAAGCACATAATTTGGATAACTAAGTCAAGAATGATAAAGGTTTTTAGTAAATAAAATGAATATACAAACCATTGACTGAAAGAAACTTCTAATCAGCAACTGAAGTCAAAAAAATAAGGCGCACTATCAAATCATCAATTGCCCTATAACGACCCATTTAATTCTTCTGGATGTGCTCGTACAGCTTACACGCAATTACCATCTCATATAAAGAACTGTCTAAGTATTAAACTAGTTTGAATGCCAAAACCCTCTCTCTCTCTCTCTCTCTCTCTCTCTCTCTCTCTCTCTCTCACCATGGGAAGCAGGTCCTTGGCCTTGTCTAGGTGGATTTTAATTGTAGCCTTTCTTGTTGTTGGCTTAGCCGGTGAAACTTGTAACGCCAAGGATGAAAGCACTAAGTGTACCTCTTCCTGCAGCAATATCCACAACATAAGCTATCCTTTCCGACTGAAACATGATCCAAAGCACTGCGGCAATGTAAAGTATACTCTGTCTTGCAAGAACAACATTACACTTGTAGACGTACCTTCTTCTAGAAGATACTATGTCCAGGCAATCAACTACCATAACCAAACAATCCGACTCGTAGACCCTGGCCTTCAGAACAACAATTGCTCCTCCATGTCTCGAAATTTTCTTCTCTGTACGTGGAAACTGCTCCATGCTTGAACACAAGTGCTACTTCTTTGGTCCAACAAAAGACGTATGGTTATGTGAAGGTTGGGGCTATGGCAGTAGGGGATTTGAACAGGGGTTGCAGTGTAGAGTCCGCTTCGGCACTCTTGAACTGCTCTAAGGACTGCACGCCCTCTTATAAATCCATACACAGTGCACTCTTGTATGGCTTCGAGCTTAAAGTAGATTGGCCTTACGAAAAGTGCCAAGGCATTCTAATTCTAAATGTTTTCCACACGCCATCCCAGGTACGTGAATTCTTGGCCATCGCTATTGACCACGTCTAATTTGTTGCACTTTTACTTTGTGAGTACAAAAATAAATTGACAGACACAGACTACGGAGGTAAATGAAAGTATTGACTTTGGTTGGGGAGTTTCATCGAACATCTACAATGCAAAAAGGAAGAAGAAAAAACCACTAGAACTAAGAATAAAGAAAGCACCAACTTTTTAATTGACTTTGGTTGAGGAGTTTCGTCGAATATCTACAATGCAAAAAGGACACAGAAAAAACCACTAGAGCTAGAGCAGGACAATAAACAAAGTACCAACTTTTAAATTTTTGTCAAAGAATTAAACTGACAAATAGCAGGGTGAAAATTTCTCAATAAGAATCCAATCTCATCCAGCAACACCACCTTCATTTGATACCTGACCAGCGAATATAGGAAATAGCTTCCTTACAACCAAATTCAATGCAAATTGCAAGCCAAAGCATAAGGCACAACTCAGCTACCAGAGGCGTAGTACCTCCTAGTTAAATGTGTTACAAAATTATATATATACTAAAACCCAATGCAACTAAACACTGTAGCTAAGCACAGTGAAATGACGTAAGTGCCCTATCTTTTTACTGTTTTGCAAACTTATTTTTTCCACCAGCACATTGAAATCACGGTTGTGCCCCTGATTAATTAGTTTCAACCTTTCCCGTTTTGCCCCCCTCTCCTTCAGATCGAACTATGCTTCTGTTTCTTCCTCAGAGGCGCCTGGTTCAATCTCAACCAGCTGGTTCGTTAGATTCAAGGGCAGAGATGGAAGAGATGGGTTCGTTTTTGGATGTCTGCATCTGGAGGCTTCGATATTTTTATAGAGCGTCATTGTTTTCTTCGTCAATCACCGACATCCTTGCCTTCTTCTCCATCAGCTTCAGTGTTCACCGACTTCCTTGCCTTCTTCTTCTCCATCAGTTTCGGTTTCCATTCGTTATCCCCATCTGCTACTCACCTGGCCTTAGCCTCTGTTTTTTCATCCGTGCCCCTGTTCTGTGGTTAGTTCTTCAATCTTAACTTCTATTGAATTTGGTTTTCATTCATTGTGTTTTTTCTTTTTTATTGTTGTAGTTTTTGTCAATTTATGAGTTAATAATCATGGTATTTGGGTTTATCAATTATGTTGTTTGATAATTTTTTTTTATTTTAAAAAGAAGAGTTGTCTAACCCTAAACCCTCTAATATCTGAGTATGTTGTTAAATCTTTTGGGTGTTTTGTTGAGGTTAATTTTAGGCTAGAGTAGTGGATTGAAATTTGAAATCAGTTTTTTAGGCTAGAGCAATGGATTGAATTTGTCAGTTTTTTTGTTTTGTCTGATCTCTTTGCACAATGTGATTGTTAGTTATAGTGTTAGATATGGAATTGATTTTAGGTTCTGACTTCTGATAGCATTACAGTATTACTATAGGCATCTATAGTATGAAATTGATATCTTCTTGGTTGAATTACTTGGTATTTACTGATGAGAAGCTGATGTGGTCTGCGGCAGGGGGTTCAGATTCTTCTTTTCCCTATTTGCCCAGCCATTCGTACTCTTCTGTTGCAAACGTTTCATCGTTTCTACAGCAAAACACCACCAATTCAATAATTGGAAATTTTGAATTAGAGATTTGTAAGCAGGGATATCAAGAGAGAGAGAGAGAGAGAGAGAGAGAGAGAGAGAGAGAGAGAGTAAAGGTAGGAAACCACTATAAAGTAGAGATTAAATCAAGTTTGTAGTAGTTTCTGGTTAGAAACCTCCCAGTTGTATAGAAAAAGAATGAAAACAAATACTTCAGAGGTGCCAGTGAAGTTTAATAATTACACAGATTAAAACAGATTAGCCAATTGTTGTGTTTTACAAAGATAAGACCAAAGTCTTTTACAATTGTTAAGTTTTTTTTTAACTGAACAATAAATTGGACATTCGATTCAAATATAATTCAATCGTTTCTTTATTTCGCAGCTTGAATACACCAAAAAGCAAGGGACTAGACATTTGGATTCTGCTGTCATTTTCGAGGTATAAAAACTCCTCTGATTCATTGTTTTTAAAAATTAAGCATTATTAGTCATGTTAGTCAATTGTTTTTAATCATTTTGTAAGATTTTATATTTTACTTTCATCGATTGTTCTTGCATACAAATTATTTAGAAGTAATCTTTATTCTGTTGATTGATACAAATTGAATATGCTTTGATGCTAAATTTTTTCCCCTCTTTTAAATATTTTCCCCTTGATGTTCTCATTGAATATTATATCTAAATCATTAATCTGATGAGCTTGGTTGATTATAAATTTTGAATTAGATGTCTCAATTATACATATCGATTTAATAAGGTTTGATATTAGTATATGTATACTGTTTATAATCATGATACATATCGTTGCTTTGTAATCATGATAAAGTGATATAAAACAATTTCTAAGTGTGTACTTTCTTTATAATATGTATGCATGTATGTAGATACACACACATATACATATGTATGTATTATTTTATGTTTTTGTTTCTCCACTTATACCAATTTATATACAAGTTCTTCACCTATTCAATTTATATACAATTTACTAAATTCCTAATGTTTCAAATTACTTAAATTTTATCTATAGATTTTAATTGATGTATAAAGTTAAATACTTTGCTTTATCAATTTGATTATTTGGATTGAAAACTATTAACAAAAATTGTTTTGTTTTAAATAATATATTTTCAAGTTTTTATATTCCATATTTTAATAAATTATCTATGAATTATATTGTTTTCATGGATTCGATCATATTGAAAATAGTATTAAAGAATTTTATTTCAATTAAGATATACATGTATATGTGTTAAATGAGTGAATTAGTTTTTTGCAACTTTTAATTTATATTTGAGTTCTTTTTGGTAATAATTAAAAATTCCTTTTTGAAGACCTAAACTCTAAACTTTAATAATTTCCCAGTTGTATAAAAAACAAAGAAAATGAATGTAAACTAATACCTTACAGGTAGCAGTCAAGTTTAATAATTATACAAATTAAAACAAATTAGCCATCCATAGTATTTTAGAAAGATAAGACTAAAATCTTTTACAATTGTTAAAGTTTTTGTTGAACTGGACAATAAACTGGACATCCGATCCAAATATAATTCAATCATTTCTTTATTTCACAGCTTGGATACACTAAAAAGCAAGGGACTAGACATTTGGATTCTGCTGTCATTTTTGAGGTATAAAAACTCCTCCAATTCATTTTTTTTAAATTAACCATTATTAATCATCTTAGTCACTTGATTTTAATCATTTTGTAAGATTTTATATTTTATTTTCATCGATTGTGCTTGCATACAAGTTATTTAAAAGTAATCTTTATTCTGTTGATTGATACACGTTGAATATGCTTTGATGCTAAATATTTTCCCCTCTTTAAAATATTTTCCCCTTGATGTTCTCATTGAACATTTTATCTAAATCATTAATCTGGTAAGCTTGGTTGATTATAAATTTTGAGTTAAATGTCTCAATTATATATATCGATTTGTATTCTTATTTTACATACTTTGTAGACCCATTTTTCTACTGTGTATAAAAGAAAAAGAGATTATTGTGTATAAAAGAGAGAGAAAGAGAAGACCACAACATAGATATTAGTTAGAAATTTGAAAACGTTTCATACAATTTGAAACAATTTATTCATTTATAAAAAATATAAAACAAATTTAATTTTTGGAAATCTTTATGGGCAAATTACTAATTTTTTATAACCATTTTTTGGGATTTTTTTCCCCCTTTTACTCAACATATATGAATTACACAATGATATACCTCTTTGTTAACAAATATTAATTCTAGAATAATACACGTTTAACATCAAGTTTGCATATATGCGTATAAAATTGTTTATTTTTTAGAAAACCCTTTTTCTTAATCTTCCACATTTTAATAGATTTATTATTGCTTATGTTAGTTTGTTATTACAAATGTCAATCATTTTTCTCATAGTTTTTCTAAACATAGATACTTTTGTATATCTACAACAACAATCATTCATTCTAATCTATATAATGTCATTATATAATATTCCGATTTAGCATCTTTTTTTTTCTTAATGCTTATTTATTTAATTCATGCTATTCTCCTTTTTGTTCAAATACAAAACCAAAATCATTTTTATCAAACAATTATCAAAAGTTTCTATTTTTCTTTATTGTCTTAACTTAATTATGTGTTTCTACTTATGTATTTTAGGTTGTTATCATTCAGCTTTTGCATACGTGTTGCTACAAGTGGTTAATAATTTCTCTTATTACAGGTCAGTATTTTCTAACTTTTTAAAAAACCTGTGCATAACATTTATAACTAATTGATTAGCAAATATTATATCATTTGAAGATTCTCATTTATATATAATTCTATAATCATATTTCTACATTTATTTTGCATTCTTAGAATTTAAATGTTATTAATAATGTGAAATATTACTTATATACATTTTTTTTTCCCTAGACATCAATCTGTTTTCGGGAAATTGAAATCTTCGTTGATGATGTCGAAGAGAACTAGAAATACGACGAGAAAACAAATCATGCAACAACCTCATAATCTCATCATTTCAAATGATATACAAGTCCCAAATAAAAATGTTTATCATATTGATGATAAACATCCAAGCGAGAAAATTCCTATCAACAACCATCAAACATTTCTCAAGTTGATAACAAAAAACAAAAATGTGTTGGAAATACATCATCTATCAATGTGAATACAGTTGAAACAATAATAGATGAAATTGAGTTTCATCATTTTCATCAAATGCGTCAAGGTCAAGCGATCTTTCAAAGAAATAGGCAAGGTGGGTGTTTCCCTTTGCTCTAAATTTTTCTGCTAACTCGAACTACATTGTTCTATTACTAATAACCTACATTTATGTTTTGATTCTCTCCATTCTACATTTTTCTCCTCTATAGGAATAATCCAAGAATATGCAGATTTTGGAGAGAAGAATCATAAGTGCATTTATTGTGGTGCACTTTTTTGGTTGAAAGAATCCATTAAACAAAAATCAAAAAACAATGAGCCTCTCTTTACTCTTTGTTGCCAACAAGGAAAAATTAAACTTCAAAGTCCAAAACCAACACCCCATTTTTTAGAAAATTTGCTTGATCCTAATAAAGGGCAAAAAAGTGTATTATTTAGAGAAAATATCAGTGTTTACAATTCGATGTTTGCATTTACTTCAATGGGAGCCAAAATTGATAAATCAATAAACAATGGATCAAGCCCTTATATTTTCAAAATCAGTGGTCAAGTTCATCATTTAATGGGTTCTTTATTACCTCCTGAAGGCCAATGTCCTAAATTTGCCCAGCTATATATATATGCAGTGGCGGATCCAGGAATTTTGTTTGCAGGGGTCAACGTCTAAAAGGTTAAAAAATTCTATACAAAATAGAACAAAAAATAAAATAAAATAAAACGATAATATTATAATTCTTAATTAATAGAGAAAACCACATTACAAATGTCCACGACGGTTTTCATATTCTGAAAACGTTGCATTATAGAGTCATTATCAATACAAATAAATACATCTTCTCAATGTAAACAAGTAAGCTATCACTCAACCATTGATCTCCCATCCGGTTGCGAAGTGGACCTTTCACAATATTCATAGCAGAAAATGCTCTCTCCACAGAAGCTGTTGCAACCGGTAAAGTTAAGGCTAATGTGAGAAGCAAATAAACATAATTAAATGTTTTATGTAACCCTTTCTCCACCATTTTTCTTGCAAGGCTACCAATCCCTTTCAATTGAGAAAAATCGCTCCTTGTACGCATATGATGAATATAAATCCCAAGCTGATCTTCAAGTGCCAAGAGGTCTCGGGGAGTAAAATCTTGAGGATAAAATTCAGCAAAACGAAGTAGCTTTTGTTTATCAAAAGCTCTGAATGAATCATCCGGACTTAAACATGCCAAACAAAGAAGTAACTCAGTATTTACCTCACTGAAACGATGATTTAGTTCCGCAAGTTGCCACTCAATTATCTGAATAAAGATATCCACACGATAATGATGGAGATGTGTTATTCTAGGAGCTTTCCGATGTGATCTCCATTGAGCTACATATGCATCATCCATGTTTGGAACCTCAATACCATGTTTGCCACAGAAGGAAGATACTTGATCAAGCAAGGCTTCAAATGCATTCTCTCTCATGTGTTTTAGTTGGTCTTTGCAATCTTTGACTAAAGCCATTGCATTTCCAATATCTTGGACTTTCCTTTGTAATGCTTGTGACAAATCATTTGTGACTCCCAATATAGATCTCATGAAAAATAGTGAAATACAAACTCAAAAGATTGTATATCTCTCAATGACCTATTTGCTTCACCTATATTATCAGTGGAGCCATCCTTAATAATCAATTTAAGCACTTTCACCACAGATTTGAACATGGAATGATACTAAGTAATGTACCATAATGTGAGTTCCAACGTGTATCACCGGGACGCTTGAGACAAGTTTCTTGATTTAAGCCTCGCCCTGTGGAAGAGTATCTTTTTCAAGAGCTTCCATAATATCCTCTTGTAGTTGATCTCTAAGCATGTCACGACGCTTACATGATGCTCCAACAATATTAACCAAGCTATTGCAAGATGTGAAGAAAGTGGCAATATCAGCATTTCCCTTTGTCACGGCCACAAGAGCTAGTTGAAGTTGATGTGCAAACAATGAATATAATAAGTACAAGGATTTTCTCTCAAAATCTGTGTTTTAAGACCATTGAACTCACCTTTCATATTCCTAGCTTCATCATATCCTTGTCCTCTTAGCATAGAAATGCTCAATTCCTCTCTTGAAAATAATGTGTCAATAGCCTCCTTCAGTGAGTTTGATGTAGTGTCGCTAACATGTTGAATGCCCACAAACCTTTCAATTACATCCCCACTTTTGTCCACATAACGAAACACCACTGCCATTTGTTCTTCTATTGACACATCACGCGATTCATCAACCAATAAAGAAAAGAAGGCACCATCCATATCCTTAATGATTTTCTTAATAGTTTCAGTGGCACAAGCATTCACCAAATCTTTTTGAATTGTTGGAGCTATTAGCTTGAGATTCCCTGGAGCATTTTCTAAACACAACCGCCTTAACTTTTTCATCATGATCAGCAAGAAATTGTAAGAGCTCCAAATAATTCCCCATGTTGTTTGAAGTGTCACTCTCATCATGGCCACGAAAAGGAAGACTTTGCTTCAACAAAAATCTCACACAATCAAGAGAAGCTGTCAAGCAAATACGATAATCAATACGAGCTTGGTCTGATTGCTTGCCCAAAACTGTTTGGATGTGTTGCTTCTGATTCATAAGATCTATACAATATTGTCTAGATTGATTATGAACACTTCCAACACCTCCAATATGATTCCTAATTCTTTCTTTCTTCTTCCAATTTCTGAAACCCATCTCTGTGAAGGCATCGCTACACCCTTGACCAATTTTGAAATGGATTTGAAGAGATAACAATAAAAGCAAAATGCAGCATCTTTACTTATACTGTACTCCAACCAGTCAAATCATCAAACCACTTGACATTAAAACGTCGATCATACCCTGAAAGATCGATTTGTGGGAAATATGTTAGGTTGACATGGACCCTTTTGTAGATATGCTCTTCGAACTTCGTCTCGAATATGTTTGGACCTAGTTGAAATTTGACCGGGTCTGGCCCAAGATCCGACAATTAAATTAACATTGAGCCCAATCAGTGGGCCTAATCAATAAGGTCGGATGGAAGCCCAAAATCATAAAGGTGGCCGAATATCTATATGTGGCTAAATATCTACATGTGGCTGCATACATTAATCTGGTCGAGCAATCAATACGGGCCGAGAGCATAAAAGTGATCGAAAGCCTATAAGCGGTCGGAAAGTGTAGATACGATTGAATGACTAAAAGCGGCTGAAAGTGTAGATATGATTGAATGACCAAAAGCGGGCCGAATACATAAAATCAGTCAATGCTTAAATAAGGAGAGAGATAATCCGTAGGAGGATTTTCTCATAGGTTACAATTCAAATATGAAGGAATTATGCCAACTTGATGGTCAACTGAAGTTATTGCTGGGAGAGCTCAAGATAGAAGAAAAATCAAATCAAATGTTATTATTCACATTAAATCACACGCCATGAGACAAGGGATTGAAGATATTCTAGAGCAATTATAATTGATTTGAAGGCCAATTGACAATGACCAAATTGAGACGCATCAAAGCCCCTATAAATACCAAGCTTATGGAAGAGAGAAAGGACCACCGACACAACACACAACTTGTCATTTTTACATTCTCTACAATTTCTATCATAGGAGTAGCATAATGTAGCCATAGCCTAGTTCTATTTTTCCGCTCTAGTTTCCGTAAATTTCAATTATGCCTTTACATCTTGTTCTTGTTTTTCAATTCTCTTTTAATACAACAATTTCAATTCATGTTATCTTTAATGTCTTCGTAATCTAGTTTACTTTCCGCCCTTTACTTTACGCACTCGCATCTCAATTATTTAATTTATGCAATTTACTTACGAACTCGCATTTCAATTATTTAATTTATGCAATTTACTTTACGCACTCGCATTTCAATTATTTATTTTTATGCAATTTAATTTACGCAATCGTCTTTTACATTCTTTAATTTACGCACTTTAAATTACGCACTCGTCTTTAAATTATTTATTTTTAAGCACTTTACTTTCCGCACTTGTCTTTTAATTATATTTAATTCAAGCACCTTTTACTTTACGCACGTGTTCTTCGTTTCATTACATTTCACCTTCAATCCTCATCTCCACCCACTCCACATCATTTGGTTGCTCACATAAAGCCTCGACTCTGAGGTAGTGAAAGAACCTAGGCCGTGAGGAGGTTCCTTGCTCGGCCGAACAATCGTTTGATTAAAGTCAGATCTCGGACGCAACACATCCATCTACTCACATTCTATTCAAGCCCAAATTCAGGGCTTGGTGGTGGCACGCCCCGCACTCAAAAAAGAAGAAGGACCAAAAACTCCTTCAATCGGCCTACTCGGCTGAAAAGAGGGAAACATAATTTGGCACGCCCGGTGGGACACACTCTATGAGCGACCGAAAGGAATGGCAACATTCCTACCAGCCGATGAACTACAACGGCTATGATTCTTATGGCTCGAATAGCCAATCCATCGGCCAACACTATGGCCAATATTTTTACCCATCAAGGTGGACCTAAAAACCAATATGGCTCAAGTAGTCAATTTAGTGACCAATATGGTGGGCACAACTACGTTGGAGGATTTGGTGGCCAATATGACGGGCACAACTATATTGGCGGATATGATCTTATGAACCAAAATGGTTTGAATGATCAAAATGGCTTTGGTGGTCAAACCAATCAAGGTGGCTGTGGCGGCCAATACAATTCTAAATATCAGTATAGCTCTAGTAGCCAATTCAATGGCCAACATGGAAACAACAGTCATGGCCAAAATAATATGATATATCAAAATTATGCGAATGGCCAGTACGATCAGGTGGCTGGAAGGCAATACACTTACCTAGATGGCCAAAATAATCTGGCCAATATTTATAATCAACCTAGTTATGGCTCCCACCAAACGAATCATCCTAATGGCTATGATAGCCAAAATGTTCTTAGCGTAAGTGAGAGGCCATATGTTGACCGCATGGACAAAGAACATCAAAATTTCATAAAGGAAATATCTGAAGTGAAAGAATTATTTATGGAGATGACAGTTCCCAATGAACTTTTGATCCAAGGTTTGCGTGCAATCGCCTCACGACTTGCGGTCGAAGAGCAAACTCTTAGTCACAATCTTGAATCTCAGCCACAGCAGGAAAACCATCAAATGGGTACAATACGGCCACCCATTCTACCTACCTATATGGAGGAAAATGAGGTTGGCCGACAATATACGAAGGAAAAGGATGTGGATGAATCCGCCATGGAATTTAGTACTCTCGACCCATTTACCTTTTGCGTTGGTTGAAGAAGAGGAAAATCTAGGCATGGTTGCAGTCCGGCCACCCTTTTCACCAACTTTTCTAGAGGAAAATGAAGTTAGTCGGGAATATGTGAATGAGAGAAAAGTGGATGAGTCGGCCTTAGAGTTGAAAACTCAAATTGACTTTCCTATTGAAACTCTCACGTTGGTTGAGGAAGAAACTCCAACCAAGAGAATGCGATCCAACAAGCGATCGAGGTTGAACACCAAAATGTGACCCAACTAGAGACGTCCATCCTTGAAATTAATACCAACAAGATCAAAAAGAGAAATGTCTAAACACGACCCAACCTGAAGCAGTCATAATAGACATGGTTGTTGGGGACCAATCGGACGTAATTAGACCACAATTAGAGATGGTCAAGTTTATCAGACCCCAACAGAAGGCCAAGTCCGCCAATCAAGCGGACTTGAGGGGCAAGGAAATTCGGGCAACATAAAAGGAAAGAACAGTTTTGGTCGTACTAAGGTGACTGGGACACCAATTTACAGCTTGTGCAATCGCGAAATCCATGCCGAGAATAAGAAGGGCTCACGGCTTGGAATTAAGCATGGGTGGCCACCCCCTTGGTCTCCATAAAAATATTATTTTCAACGGCCGACACCCAAATAAGTAGGCCGACAATATTCCCAATAAAGGCCATGTTAGTATTATGGCCATATAAAAAAAATGAAAGAAATGAAGAACTTGTTAGTGATTTGGGCACTACAAAAGTTCACAGACAAAATGGCCGAATAGTGTCGGCCGTCAAAGGTTTCTTCTCAATACAAGAATGGCCGAACTAAAGTCCATCATTTCAGCCGCAAATCATTTGTGAAGAAAATACATGCAAAGGTGTTAAGCCAAAATTACGGCCTAAACTTAGAAGCAAAATAGTGGATAAATTTGATACTATTTTCTTCAAAAACAAGAAATTTAGTCATATCCAAAGCCTAAAATAAAGGCTGAAATTAATTGATGGAAATCAAAAGTTCATCAACTAAATAAAGAGAAATAGTTTGAGGTTCAAATGCAGCCTAGTTATGAGAATACAAAGGGTCATAAAAGGACTATGACAGGGTTTAGAGATGCTTTTGGATGGCCGTTTTGAAGTTAACCCATAATTTGGCCCTTGCGCTCATCAAGGTCTTGTAGTCATCTTCCTTCTCTTGGAAATCGGCCTGTTGCTGCATAAACTTTTCTAGTTCGACCTGATGTGGCCGAGAGTCTTGAACCGCATTGTCAATCTTGGCTAGGATGGTTGATTTTCTGGCCTCAATCTTTTTCTACTCCTCCTCTAGTTTGTCCAGTTCTTCTTTTCCCTCTTGGCAGATATGCAGGTGGGCTTGCAAAATATGGTTAGTTGATTGAATCTTTTCAGTCAAGGCTTGGCCAGCATTGTACTCCCACAGCTTGGTTGTAGGCTTGGATGCCCTCAGCCAATTGCTTCATGAAACCTTTGATTGTGGATTCGTCCTCAGTTGGGAAAAAATGGGCATCAACAAGACTTTGAATGGACGAGCAAAGACGAGCATGTTGAGCTTCATTAGCTAAATTGGCATAGTCTTTGTCAAGAATAGTTTGGACGGTCGCTTTGGCCGCAATATTTAAGGAAGAGTTGTATGAAGAAGTGGTAGCGGCCTTTGCTGCAGCCAAGTAATCTCTCATGCCTTGAAGTGATTCCAATATAGCCGCTGAGGGGAGTGCTTCCTGCAAAAGGTGCATAAAATGAGCAACATGGTGGCCGTCGAGCATTCGCTTAATATATATAATATATATTTTAAAACAAGTACCTTTTTATGCTGCAGAACACTCGTTTCATGCGCACTAGTGTCTTGAATAGGTAGAGCAAATTCAACTTCGACTGGAGTCTGTGATGAAGCTATAGTTTTTGAAGTCCTAATATTAATTTCCTGCCGAAAAAATCAAGGGGTGAGCATCCATAAGGGAAAAAAGAGGAGGTTTGATTTTAAAAAAATTTTACCTACGTTGTATCCTTAATTATTTCAACCACATTGAAAGGGGAGACATGTTTGCCTGGGTAGTCATTAGCTAGGGCCGCAACAACGGCCTCATTAATCTCAGCTATGACAGTGTTATCGACCGGTGAATTAAATTGATCTTCGGTCTCAAAGCCTATGATTTCTTGAGAACGGCCAAAAGAGGGAAACATAATTTGGCACAAACTTGACAATCGATCAAGCCACTTGTTCCATTTTTCTGGCCCTGAAGTAGGCCAACCCCTCATAAGCTTGGGCCGATCCCAACCTTGCCAATTAAGGTATTTTCCGAGCAAACAAATGTCTTTCTGTTGCGGTCGCATAACTTTAACAACAGAGCTGGGCATACGGCCGTAGAAATAGGGGCCAAGAACCATGTTGCGTGGAGTGGTAGGTACCGGCGCAAAATCATAAAAGTCGTTGGAGAAAGCGGTCTCATCTTCATTAAGGGCGTTAACCAAGATATTGTTGTACTCTCTTGCTTCTTCAGGAGACATGGAAGAACGACAATAAGGTAGGATGATAATCTGCAAAAATATTATTTGTTAGTAATATTAAATTTTTATTTTATAATATATATATATATATATATATATATATAAATATATAATTTGTCCTTACATGCTAGGTTAAATAAATAACCTCACGACCAAAATGAATGGCCTTTTGGGCCAAATTGGTCAAAACCGTATGCATGTTAAAAAAAAAAAAAAAAAAGGAGGCCAGCTAGGTGGCCTTGCGGCCAAAACAATCTTCATGGCTTTGCAGCCACAAAATAATTCAAGTGGCCATGTGCATGAGAAAAGGGAAGAAAGGCAACTGGGTGGCCTTGCGGCCAAAACAGTCTTAATGGCCTTGCAGCGACAAAAATTCAGATGGCCATGTGTGTTAACAGGCCAATATTCGTGTGGCTAGGAAATATATTTATGCATATATAGAGCAACGGTAAATACCTTAACAAAAGTATTATGCCAAAATTGAAAATTCACGAATTTGAGAGAGTCTTGAACGGCGCGTGGTCTTCCAAATCTTGATTGTGTGCCAGAAAAGCAAAGGAAAAATAATGAGTAAGGAAACATAATTTATATATATGTATAAATATATATGTGTGTGTACACGGAACTGAAGAAGAGATGATAGAAGTGGCTTACCCTTGAGAATAGCCGAAGACTCTTTTGGTGCTTACAATGGTGGTGTACTTCATTGATTAGTACACTGAGGTTTATATAAAAGAATGGAGGGAATCCTAGTTTGACTAGGAGAATATTTGTGTTGCTTTGAAGAAAAGTAAAGAAAGAATTTTTTACATGGCATAAAATACTTTCCCATAACAACCAAGTTTTATTTGAGCAAGTAGAAGGAGATTGCATTTATTTTACGTGGCTTCATAAAGCAAGAGGAAGAAGTCACCTGCCCATAATATTTCTCCATGATTCTAGCCAATTAATGGCTGACTTGAAGAATCTTATTAATATATATATTCTTCCTTTCTTAAATAATTGAAGCCCGTAAGATCTTTTTTTTTTTTTTTTCCAAACGAAGAGAGTTTTTATTAAAGAAGAATAGCAAGGTTTACATCACTAGCTAAACCAATTAAACGGCTGATTATAAAAATCTCCAAGAAAATTGACGTGAACAAATGGGAAGAGGAAATCTCATTTTGCCCTAGTCAATTAATGGTTAATAATATGGGTATCACATATTATATCTTAAGTCATGAGGAGAAGAAAAGAAAGGTGCATTTACTTTCTTATTTGAACCAAAAGGAGGTTGATCATATTAATTAGGGTAGACTACCCACAAAATATCTTGCCATGATTATAGCCAATTGTTGTGGCTAATTTTGTTTAGTGGTTACTTTGGTTCAAATAAGAGAAGAAGCATGTTTGGCAAGAGGACCAATCAATGGTTTGCTAGTTCTAAAAAAAAAAAAACTAGTAACAAAATTGGGCCGATTAATAACGGCCACAAAAGGCAATATTTGTACTCAAAGAAAGAAGAGTGCAGCCACATGAAAATAGTTAATTAAACTTTCACAGCTGGATTGCTTTGGCAATATTACGGAAATAATAGTTTAAAGTTCAAAATTGTCTAGGGGCCGATATAAGAGTAAAATCTTGAACCGGCCGTGTGTTCGTAGAAGAGAACTAAATTTAAGTTTTCATGAACTTAGCTTGTGGCAAAATTCATAAAAACTGGGGGGCAATGTTTGGACCTAGTTGAAATTTGACCGGGTCTGGCCCAAGATCCGACAATTAAATTAACATTGAGCCCAATCAGTGGGCCTAATCAATAAGGTCGGATGGAAGCCCAAAATCATAAAGGTGGCCGAATATCTACATGTGGCAGAATATCTACATGTGGCTGCATACATTAATATGGTCGAGCATATCAATACGGCCGAGAGCATAAAAGTGATCGAAAGCCTATAAGCGGTCGAAAGTGTAGATACGGTTGAATGACTAAAAGCGGCCGAAAGTGTAGATATGATTGAATGACCAAAAGCGGCCGAATACATAAAATCAGTCAATGCTTAAATAAGGAGAGAGATAATCCGTAGGAGGATTTTCTCATAGGTTACAATTCAAATATGGAAGGAATTATGCCAACTTGATGGTCAACTGAAGTTATTGCTGGGAGAGCTCAAGATAGAAGAAAAATCAAATCAAATGTTATTATTCACATTAAATCACACACATGAGACAAGGGATTGAAGATATTCTGGAGCAATTATGATTGATTTGAAGACCAATTGACAACTGACCAAATTGAGACGCATCGAAGCCCCTATAAATACCAAGCTTATGGAAGAGAGAAAGGACCCCCGACACAACACACAACTTGTCATTTTACATTCTCTACAATTTCTATCATAGGAGTAGCATAATGTAGCCATAGCCTAGTTCTATTTTTTCCGCTCTAGTTTCCGTAAATTTCAATTATGCCTTTACATTCTTGTTCTTGTTTTTCAATTCTATTTTAATTACAACAATTTCAATTCATGTTATCTTTAATGTTCTTCGTAATCTAGTTTACTTTCCGCCCTTTACTTTACGCACTCGCATCTCAATTATTTAATTTATGCAATTTACTTTACGAACTCGCATTTCAATTATTTAATTTATGCAATTTACTTTACGCACTCGCATTTCAATTATTTATTTTTATGCAATTTACATTACGCAATCGTCTTTACATTCTTTAATTTACGCACTTTAAATTACGCACTCGTCTTTAAATTATTTATTTTAAGCACTTTACTTTCCGCACTTGTCTTTTAATTATATTTAAATTCAAGCACCTTTTACTTTACGCACGTGTTCTTCGTTTCATTACATTTCACCTTCAATCCTCATCTCCACCCACTCCACATCATTTGGTTGCTCACATAAAGCCTCGACTCTGAGGTAGTGAAAGAACCTAGGCCGTGAGGAGGTTCCTTGCTCGGCCGAACAATCGTTTGATTAAAGTCAGATCTCGGACGCAACACATCCATCTACTCACATTCCATTCAAGTCCAAATTCAGGGCTTGGTGGTGGCACGCCCCGCACTCAAAAAAGAAGAAGGACCAAAAACTCCTTCAATCGGCCTACTCGGCTAAAAGGTGCTTGAATTTAAATATAATTAAAAGACAAGTGCGGAAAGTAAAGTGCTTAAAAATAAATAATTTAAAGACGAGTGCGTAATTTAAAGTGCGTAAATTAAAGAATGTAAAGACGATTGCGTAATGTAAATTGCATAAAAATAAATAATTGAAATGCGAGTGCGTAAAGTAAATTGCATAAATTAAATAATTGAAATGCGAGTTCGTAAAGTAAATTGCATAAATTAAATAATTGAGATGCGAGTGCGTAAAGTAAAGGGCGGAAAGTAAACTAGATTACGAAGAACATTAAAGATAACATGAATTGAAATTGTTGTAAAAAATAGAATTGAAAAACAAGAACAAGAATGTAAAGGCATAATTGAAATTTACGGAAACTAGAGCGGAAAAAATAGAACTAGGCTATGGCTACATTATGCTACTCCTAGATAGAAATTGTAGAGAATGTAAAATGACAATTGTGTGTTGTGTCGGGGGTCCTTTCTCTCTTCCATAAGCTTGGTATTTATAGGGGCTTTGATGCGTCTCAATTTGGTCAGTTGTCAATTGGCCTTCAAATCAATCATAATTGCTCCAGAATATCTTCAATCCCTTGTCTCATGTGTGTGATTTAATGTGAATAATAACATTTGATTTGATTTTTCTTCCATCTTGAGCTCTCCCAGCAATAACTTCAGTTGACCATCAAGTTGGCATAATTCCTTCCATATTTGAATTGTAACCTATGAGAAAATCCTCCTACGGATTATCTCTCTCCTTATTTAAGCATTGACTGATTTTATGTATTCGGCCGCTTTTGGTCATTCAATCATATCTACACTTTCGGCCGCTTTTAGTCATTCAACCGTATCTACACTTTCGACCGCTTATAGGCTTTCGATCACTTTTATGCTCTCGGCCGTATTGATATGCTCGACCAGATTAATGTATGCAGCCACATGTAGATATTCTGCCACATGTAGATATTCGGCCACCTTTATGATTTTGGGCTTCCATCCGACCTTATTGATTAGGCCCACTGATTGGGCTCAATGTTAATTTAATTGTCGGATCTTGGGCCAGACCCGGTCAAATTTCAACTAGGTCCAAACAGAATGTTAGGATCATAATCTAACATTTGAGGTCGAAGTCCAGGATCTGCAGGAAGATTATTCATAAGATCTTGCAACTCACTTTCTTTTGAACTACCCACATCTCTTGAAATACCCACATCTCTTGAAATATCCACATCTCTTGAAATACCGACATCTCTTGAGTTCGAACTACCCACATTATCCGAACTAGAAGTAGTTGACGAGAACTTTCTCTTAAAGTATCGTTCCATAACTTTATATGCAAAAAATACAAACTAATTAATAATCTAAATTGCCAAGATTTTTTCTAACTAACCAAAATAATCAAAAACTTCTAACATATACAATCAGCAACAACAAAAATGTACAATAATCTTTATTAATCAATTAAAGCATAATAAAAGATTACAAAATAGGATAACATAATTTCAAATTGAGGGATAAAATCCATCATATTAAAACATACAAACTAATTAAATCATACAAACTAACATATAATTAATCAAAAACTCTAATTCATTCAAACTAATCAATATATACATATTAATCAATCTTATCAAAGCATAAAAAGATTATGAAATAGGATAACATACTTTCAATTTTGAGAGCAAATTTCAAAGCTAATTGAATTTGGGGTTTGCTGCCACCACTTGATGAGGGGAACGCCGGCGCCGGAGGATGATTCACATGGAGAGGCCTTCAGATTGAGTGAAAGTTGGGTAGCATTAGGGGTTGGGGTTGGGGATTTAGGGTTTGAATGAGAGGAATGAGTGAAAAACCCATTCCCCAATCTGTTTTATCGATCTGCTGGCTGCTGCAAGTTTTTTTAATTTTTTTTTCGTTAAACCTGAGCCAAAACGACGTCGTTTTGGCCAGGTTTTTTAAAAAAAAATTCACTTAAATGGAACGACGTCGTTTTGACGTCAGGAACAAAAAAAAAAAAAGAAGTTCTGGCCTTGCTCGCGCTGCACAGCTCTTGGCTATGGCTGCTCCTCCCTTTGGGGCATTTCATCAAACACATTTTGGGCATTTGCAGGGGTCAAGTTCTTCAGCTCCTATGGAGGATTTCGGGCTTGCGGGGGTCAATTGACCCCCTTGCCCCTAGTGGATCTGCCACTGTATATATGATACCCATAATGAGGTTATGAATCGCCTTGATGCAGTTAATTGTATTCAAAAAAATGAAAAGCTTGATCAAAACATTGTACTAGGTTTGATTCAAATGTTTGATCAAACAAATGATTTGGTTAAACTTTTTCGAACAATTAGAGATAAATTTGAAGAAGGTTCTCTTGCTCCTTTAAAAATCACATTGTTAGGCAGGCAATCCAATGATAGCAAACAATATGAACAACCAACATGTGATGAAATTGGTGGTTTAATAGTGGGAGATATAGGCCTTTTTGATTCAAATAGAGATATTGTAATAGAATTTAAAAATGGAGAGTTAAAAAGTGACAAAATTAAATCCAAAATTTATGTCTTTACAATATCCTCTTCTTTTTCCTTTTGGTGAAGATGGGTATACACCTGATTTAAAATGGTATTGTACAAAACATGAATCTAAACGAAAAAGAATTCCTATGAGAGCTTTTATAGCTTATCAAATACAAGAAAGAATGTTTCAAATAGATACATTATTAAAAGGTGGAAGATTGTTCCAACAATTTTTAGTAGACGCTTATGCAACACTTGAAGAGGATCGATTAGATTATATTAGGAAAAATCAAAAAAATTTAAGAAGTGAGGTTTATAAAGGCATTTATGATGCAATTTCAAAGGGTGACAATGATGCTAATAACATAGGTCAAAGAGTAATATTGCCTAGCTCATATACTGGAAGTGCTAGATACATGCTTAACAATTATCAAGATGCTATGGCAATTTGTAGACAATATGGAAATCCTGATTATTTTATAACTTTCACATGCAATGTCAAATGGCCTGAAATTGTAAGAGAGTTTGATAAAAACCTGGATACAAACCAGAAGATCGGCCTGATATAGTTTCAAGATTATTTAAAATAAAACTTGATGATATGATCAATTATATCAAATCAGGAGAACCTTTTGGAGAAATTGAAGCAGGTAAATTTTAAAACACCTTTATACTACTTTCCATTTTTATCATTTTATTAAATAATAAAACTAAGTAAGAATTTTTTCCCTTTTCTCACCCAATCAACAACAGATTG
>BJCG01002216.1:0-78205 GCA_005406145.1 Prunus yedoensis
CTAAATTATTGATTTGGTCATCGGTACCAGAAGACCTGTGGGGTAAGAAATGGCAAAACTCCACCGCTGACGGTTGACTTGTCTTGCATTAAAAAACAAAGCTTTAGTTGCACCCACTCCACCGTCAAGGTCTCCCCTGGCGCATTTTAGTAAAGACTAATACTGTCCACTAACATGCGCATACACACACAGACAGAGAGCAACACAGAGAGAGAAGCAGGGAGAGAGACAGAGAACTCACTGTAACGGGCGTTTGCGAGGCTGCCATTTGGGACGAAGTCATAGATGATGAGCTTCTCTTCCACCCCCCAATAGAACCCACGAATTCGAACCAGATTTGGGTGGATTAACTTGGCCACCAGCTTCACTTGGTTCTCAAAATCCTTGAACCTGTCCACACTGTGCTCACCGATTCTACGAACCGCTAGGGAACTGCCATCTTCAAGAACCGCCTTGTACATTATGCTTGAACCAGTGGCTCCAAGGATGTAAGCTGAGGCTTTGAGCAGTGTCTCGAGCTCAAGCGCCTTTTCACCGTCAACAGTCACCAAGGTCCCGCCTTTACTCTGTTCCTGCTCTTGTTGGCGTTTGATTTCTTGACCCTTTTGAGCATTTGGGTCCGTTTGATGACTTCAGTTTCAGAGGCTGTGGTATCTGAGCTCTCTTCTTCTTCGGTTCTCTTCTCAAGCAAGACCATCTTGTGAACCCTTTTGATTCTGATGAGGAAGAAGACCAATCATTGACTGGTGGTGTAGAATTGGAATTAGCTTCTTTCTTGAGCGTTGTGGTGATCTCAGCCTTGTTGCTCTTCTTCTTTTTCTTCAATCTGTATATATACAAGAAAATCAAAGCAAGAAGTGCAATCCCTGCTATATCACCAGCTATGATCCCAACAATGGCTGCTGGTCTAAGCCCGCTTTGGTTCTCTTGTGAACGCCCCTTCTCTGATCTTGGTGAAATGGTTTCTGGGTTCGATGAATTCAAAGTCCTGGGAATTGCAGCAATGCTGGAGGAGAATTTGGTGAAGAAGAGGGTGAAGATGGAATAGGACATGGGTTCTTGGTTGGCAGGCCACATAGATCAGGGTTTCCAAGAAAAGACTCTGTTTCTTGGTTCAGGAAAACCTGAGATTCCGGAACTTCGCCAGTGAGATTGTTGAATGAGAGGTCGGTTTTGGCATTACCTGGAATTTTCTCGGAAAACTGCGGTGGGATTTTCCCGGAAAGTCCGTTGTGGGAGACGTTAAAGTAACTCAGACTGTTGCCGCCGAAATCAGAAGGCAGAGAGCCGTTGATCAGATTGGAAGACAGATCTAAAACCTGTACCGACTCGAACCCACTTGGAAGACCACCAGAGAAGTAATTGTTCTTCAAAGAAACGATCGTTAGGCTGCGGAGAGAAGTGAGATTGGTGGGTAAGTTTCCCGCCAAGGCATTGTCGGAGAGGTTGAGGAGCTGGAGGTTGGTGAGCTGTGATATGGTGTCTGGCAGCACACCGGAGATGAGATTGTACGACAAATCAAGAACTCGAAGCTCCGTGGCGTTGAATATGGAGATTGGCAGAGACCCATTGAGAGAATTGTTGGAAAGATTGAGACTTTGAAGGTGCTGGATCATGCCAAGATTGGATGGGATTGAACCCAGAAGCTGAGAGTTGGGCAGAGCCAAGCCTATGACTCTTAGGTACGTATCAGACGACACGCCTCCGCAAACGACACCTCTCCATGAACATGGCGTGTCGTCGTTCGAATTCCAGGTCTCAAGAACACGTTGAGGGTCTTGAAGAATGGAGAATTTGAAGGAAAGTAGAAGAAGGCCATCTGTGTCAAGCCCAAAAGATTGCACTGAAAGAAGAAGAAGAAGACATGTCCACAAATGGAGAGTGGCGCAGTATTTTTCGGTGCTCATAATTTTTCTGCACAGTGATCCCACATCTCTGTTTCTCTCTCTCCTCTCTATATTGAAAAACACAAACAAGTAGAGAGAGAGAGAGAGAGAGAGAAGTGAGATTTATGATTATGATGGTTTGGGGAGAAAAACTGAGGCCATGTGATGTGGGATTTGTTTAAAAGGAAAATATGATGGGAAAAGTTGTGTTGGGATGAACAGCTCACAGGACCAAACCTTGCACCAATATGCTCACACAGTTGATCTGCACAGCAGCAACAGCAGCAGCAATATAAAATTAAGGCTTTCTGAAATGATTAAATGCACTCACCGTCGTTCGCTTCTCTCTCTCTCTCTGTCTTTGCTCACATTTAAGAAACAGAAAAAAAGAAAGTAGGACGCGAATAGCATCTTTGCTACATGACATGTAGGTGGGTTAGGGAGTTTCAGAAACTCTTTCTGATTATTTAGATTGACTTTACAAAAACCATCTGCTTTATTTTATTTCAATCTGAGTTTCCCATTATTATATTACTGCCACTGCCAGTTTAACGCTCGAGTAAAATAGGGCTAATGGCCTAAATCTCCCGCAAGCCAGATGGCATATGGTACATAAATGTGTAACATCTCAATCCCATTTCTATCTTTTACATAGAGATTCTTGTGTTCGCCGGATGCATTGAGCCGGACTCTCAAATATAACGTGCGAGATTCACCATAGACAATTGTTCTCTATGAAAATTCGTCGGCATGCTAATTTCGTTGGCTCATACTGATCAATAATTTTTTCAATATTCAGTGTACGTAGTGATAATAATGTCATCCTATCACAAGTCCAGAATATCATTATTAGATTTGAGAAGTTTTGGTGTCGTCTGTAGTGCCTTACTGTTCAACTTTGAATGGCAGGATCTTCTTTGTTTAGTTTTGGTCTCATCTAAGATGCCGACTGTTCAATTTTGGATGCAGGTACCGACTATCAAGATGCAAGAACATTATCAAAGGTAATAATAAATCAAACGACCCACATTTATTAACAAGCTGCAATTAATTTTTAGGTTATCAAGTGATATTATTGATCAAAGCATGGGGACCAAAACTTTGAAACCAGCAATTGATCACAGTGGAAAAGATCAATCTGCTATCATTTCTGGTAGCTCCACTTTGTCCATATTTTTATGGCGGACAGGCTCTAGCCGGACCACCATATCTCTTTTCTGGAACTTTTAAGAAATGCCAAAGCAAGATGCAGATTTGACGTTAAATTTCTATTGTCACCAAGTCTTGCTTAGCTCTGGTTTTGGTCCTCCACTGCACCAGTGCACGCAGCTCCTTGAGTCAAGAATTGATCTAAAAGCTAAAAGCTAAAAGCTTTAAGACCATGGGGGGGATGCATGCATTATCTCGTGATCATCCATCGCCATCTAATCTTTTTCACTAGTTCTTTTTCTCCTTTCTAAATTTCTTTAATTATGCGAGGACAGCTTCATTTACTTACCACTTTGGCTCTTTATAGAAAAAATTAATAATAACAAAAGAGTAGGTGATCCGTATCATATTAATTAATCCAAGGTTGAAAAGTCTAGTGCTTGTGTTCAGATTAGGGTATAATTTTCCTATCTACTGTCAAGAAAAGCTGCTTTTACTCCGAAACTTTAAGATCCATGTTTTTCTAAAGAATAAAATGGGCTTGAAAAGCCACAAAGCATTTATCTTTTTTTTCTTTCTTCGTGTCAAAAAGCAGGTAACGGATGATAGAGAGTGAGAGAGGAGAGAGGTTTTGGACTGTTGAAGGTGGAGGTAGGGCCATGGTTGTTTTGGAAGATGACCAAAAGAAATAACTTTTCGAAATGTCAATCTGGATCAACCAAAGCTAATACAATGGCATAGACAACGCATGCTAAAACTCACTAGGGTTAAGAATCTTCTCGAGCCTTTTGGAAAAACATCTCTAGTATATATATGTTAAATAGTTGCTAATTTAGTTATTAAATAACTAAGCAAAATAGATTTCAAAGACCTTCCAATGGTGATCGCATGCATGTCCAAGTTGATTGAGTTCTAGTCATACACATGGTCATGTTATAGTACAATACAATAATTTATTCCATGGAGTAAGTTTAGGAAATTTTGTTGTCTCTTATACATGATTTACTCACTTTCTAAATAAAAAGTAATTGGAGCATAATAACAAACGAAAAAAGAGAGTAATTGGGACACTATCATGTGTCACATGTAGACGCTAGGTTTCAAGAGTAATATTGCCACGTGCACTGCATTTATTAACCGTAGTGTTGATTATATCTCTTTTTCTCAGACAAAATTCGTTCTTTCAAGTCTGTTTTATGTAATTAGAATGAGACTCGACTCGCTCATTGTTTTAAGTTTAACAATATATAAGTTGTTGCTTTATGACATGTCGTGACTCAAAACATTAAATGTATTGATGAAACTCATGATGACCTCTTATAAAAACACAAATAAGAACTTGTGACCACTCAAGTATGAATTTGTAAATGCAATAACAACCTAAAATTTGCAAAATATCTTTCAACTTAAGGAAAAAAGAACATAAAGAGATGTGAATTTGTCCCTAAATTCCTAATTATAATTAGCATCCTCCTCTTTATCTGACTCACAAGAGTAATTATCACATTGTTGTTGTTGAGCCAATTCAATCATTTCATGCTTTGGCATATGGAGGGGTCTATTTATACGAAAAAGGTTTAGGGAATAAGACCTCTTTCAAAGTATTGACATGATTTTTCTTAGTTTTTCCCATCTTGAAGTCGGGTCGGGGCAAACATTACCCATCATGTATATATCAAAGCAACTAATTTCTCACCTCTAAGGTAAAAAGTAAGTGACACCTTGGACTGTCCTACATATGAAGATAAGACAAGACCATAGCTGAACTTACTTGAAGTGAACGAAGCAAGCAATCTACTTTAGTTTCTTCTACCCCCCCAACCCCCAATGAACGGATCGTGTTCCTCTCTTCTACTTCTCTGCATGTCACGCAATTGTGACATCTCTTAAGGTTTTCATTTTCTACTTTACCCAAAACAAACAAAAAAGAATTATGTGCATTAAGTTAGTTGGTAAGGGCAGTGAACGCGACATGTGTAGTTAAGTTCGGATATTCCTCTCCGTAAATCAGACTAAGTTAAAGTAATTTATCGCTTCTACTGTATCTTAAAAAAACAAAAAAGAGTCTGAATTGATTTCTAGGTGGTTGAGTTCTTGATCGTCGAGCACAACAACCAGGTGAGGAAAACCCATAATTATAGGTCATGATGAGGGTAATTTTATATATTTGCATGGGGTTCTAAAATGTCAATTCCCCCATGTCAGCTATAAATTTGTTTAATTGGTCAAACTTTGGGGGAATAAAGAGGTTAATTATGTCTCAATTAGCCCCTTCCAATAGAGAGAGAATTATGGCTGTCCTTCCCATGAGACCTCTCTCTATGTCATGTCACCAAAAAAATTATATGCAAATCATCAAAAGAGTCAAAAATTTACTTTACCAAGTTTGGTGAAAAGAAAAACAAACAGTTAAATTTTGTTAATGTACTGTGGAACTGATTGAGGGACAGATAAATCACAAACACAGTTCGAGAGAGAGAGAGAGAGAGAACAATTATAAATTATAAATATCCAAGACTTTATAGTAAACATGGGCACCTTTGGGCCATAACCATAAGTATGGCGCTGGGATTCTCAAGTGATTGGTAGGGCAGTCGGCAGTGGATTTGGCTTTGTCCCTGTGGCTTCTTGCCTAATAAGCATCTCCAAGAGAAGAGGCAAAGAAATAGATAAATAGGTAGACAAAATATACATACTCTCTTCAACAAGGCAATATCTCTTTGATAAGTAATCTGTAAAAACAAAAAAATAGGATAAAACCCCTCTGTAAGTCTTCAAAGAGCCATTGGTATGTCTTGAAATGGCTGTTACTCATTACATAAAATAAATTGGACCAAACATCACTTTATCCTATTCGAAATGATGCTTAGTGCAGCATTAAACCCTAAAATAAAATAAAACTAAGCACATACGTAGCTCCAAATATAATTAATAACCCACTTGGATCCCATTGAAAAGCTAATCTAAGCTGTAAGAGCACGTGCTATATCACTTGCTATTTACGCCATTTAATTTAATTTAATTGAAGTGCATGTAATTTGTAAATGAGACCAGAAGAGAATGAACACATTGAATTGAATTAATATGAAATTAGTTGGTCAAGCTTCGGTAAATGAAGTCGACCCCGTGAGCACAAAGCCACGGAGTTAACAACTCAACCCATCAACTTAGATTAGTGCACTAATTAAATAAAATTGGGTTTTAAAATTTTCTAATGTAACTTGTGAGCAAAAACATGGTTTTTGCTTGCTTTATCTCCTATCATTTTTGTCTTAATTTGTGTCCACACATTGGGGATCAGCAAACATTTGGCACAGATTTTTTGGGAAAAATCTTCATCACAATTAATGCACCTAATAATAATAATATTATTTTATTTTATTATTGGGGAACAAAATTCCTATCCGAAGAGAATAAAGTCATGATGATAATGATATGATGTGAGCTAGCATTAGTTTTTCATATAATTAAAATTCTATTATTCCTGCTATTGTAATGGTTTATAGCAATTGCTTTCTCAGATAAAATTTTAGATTCGAGTTCTAGTATCCATATAATGTGTGAGAATTTAATATATTATCGCTCGTCTCAATACAAAATATCATAAAAACATATTTATAGATATATTATTCCCAAGCAATATATGTGTTTTGGAGTCAGAGAGATTGTACTATAAAGTATTAAATTGAGGCGGTGTTGTTAAGCTAAGCTGTTAAACAACAGCTTCTTTCTTTACTGCGTTTTATTAATTCCTTTGGCATGTGGGTTTCCTCAAATTATTAACTCTCACAACACAAAGGACGCACAGCTCGTGTGTATCACTTACACAATTGCTCACCAAATTCGGTGTCTAGTGGGCATGGAATGACACAACTTTAGCTGTTAGTGAGGAGGACTCTTTATAGTAGGAAGTTGGAACAATGAACAATCCCTCTCTTGGTCTTGTAAGTTCGATGTATGTTGTTTTTTTGTTTGAGTTTTTTTTTTCAAGATTGTGATTGTCTAACATGATGTCAGACTCTTCATTGCACGGGGCCATAAATTTGATTTGTTTGCATGGTACATAATAGGGTTGCAGCTACATGTTTGTCTATCTCCTCCTATCGGTCGTCCTCTTCACATGCAAGATTAGCATGCATATGAAAGAGGGTAAACTTTTTTTGTATTTTTGTTTTTGGAGCCAAATGAGAGAGAGTGTCAACTCGATATGCATAATGCATTCATTTCTAACAGTTAATAGCATTCGTTTCTCATTTAAGAAAAACTATAACTTCAAAATGCTATAATACCACATTGTGTATCACCTCTCTAATAGAGGTAGAACCCATCTCTCCATAGAGATGATGCACAATATGATATGAAAACCTAATATTTTTCGACAACATATTATCATTTAGTAGAGCTTGCATATTTCCACGGGCGCAAGTACTAGCCTCTTTAACGTGCATGCATGGATTCTTAACAATAAGAAAAATGGGCTTACAATTCTGACCCAAACACGAGACCTTAAAGGCCAATGCTTGATTTTTGCGTTCTCAGTAACAGGATAAGGCAGGGTTACAAGTTACAACAACTTTCATGTTAAAAAAATGCTATATAATAGGGAATGCCACATGGTATTTCAAGCCAATCATGTACTGTAATATAAATAAATTAAAACGCAACGATAAAGAAACTCACGGCATGAGCGACTTTTATTGATAACAAAAAATAATACACTTAGGTAGAACATAATGAGTCATATCTCTCAAAAGACATCTAATACATACGATAGAAGCTAGTAAAATAATAAAATAATAAAACATAAAATGTAAATACAAAATAAAACTATTTGAGTTGCACCCTTCAAGTCTTTAAAGAATTAAAATAATTCATTATTGATTCATTATCGATATTATCAGTTTTTTTTTTTTAATATTATTATTTTGGTCGTGTGTAGAGTATTATGGGCGATAGCCCATATAGCTCCCAACACAGATTCACCCCTGATTGTTCGGGATGCCGCCAGTGTAGTATAAGAAAGTTAGAATACATGCCGCCACAATGACATCTCCGGTACATATACGTTTTTCTCTCAGTATAGCCCTGGTTCCAGAACTAGGGATGGCAACGGGCCGGGTAGGGGCCAGGTATGACAATACCATCCCCGTCCCCGCTCTCCATCACCGCCCCCACCCCCTAACCAATCCCCGTTTAATAGGTTTCGGGGAATCCCCGTCCCCGTCCCGTCGGGGGACTATCCCCCATACCCGCCCTGAATCCCCGATTTTTTGTGCATAAAATTTTTTTTATCATACATGTTAACATTAAGTTCATATTAAATTATCATTTAGCACATTCAAATTAACTATAAAGTTCAACTGAACTATTAAAAATCATATCAATATGAAAATCCAGAGAAGATTAGGAAGAATTAGGAGAGAGAGGTTAACTTAGGGTTAAACATAAATATTATAATTATATATTTATTTATTTAAATATAAACATATATATTTTCGGGTCGGGTTCGGGGATGGGGACGCCAATACCATCCCCTCCCCATACCCGTCGGGGATTTTTCAAGTTCGGGGATCCCCGTACCCGATACCCGTTTGGCCCCGAAATCTCCCCCCGTTAGGGTCGGGGACCCGACGGGGACCCATCCCCGCGGGGATTTTTGCCATCCCTATCCAGAACCGAAACTTACATTAGTGTGCAAATTTTCCAGAGCAACAAGGGTCCAGCTCCAGACCTATAAAACAAGAAAAGAAAAGGGTCCAGCTGGATGGCAAGAAGACTGATGCCTACTAATTTGTAATCTTCCATTTCATGAATATCAGTCATTTTCACAATGGCTTGTACTTATACAACCGCATTCCTTTGCGTTGCTTCTCACACAGGGCAGGGAACAAACAATTACAGCTAATTACACAAAGTCCTGACGGTCTTAACTATCTTCCAACTACCATACTCAGCTGCTACATGCTTTCTTGCTTTGCTTGCTGGCAACTGCAACAGCTTATTTCTTTTGACCGCCGCTGCTTGATTCCTGACTGCTAGCTACCTATGATCAAATACAGCCTGCCTAAACAAAAAGAATCAGCAACCCCAACGCCCATATGCAGATTCTTTCTTACCTTTAACTGCAAAATAAATAAAAAACTAAACGCAGTGGTTTAAAAAGATATTATCAGTTGACTCTGATATGAGTAAAAGTTCTTTAACATTTTGCTTTTGTCGACAGATATACAACATGTAAGTGTGGGGATGTTTTCAAAGTTTTCAGATAAAAAAGAAAATGAACCTGTATTTAATTTACCTCCAGATACAACATTACTTCACTGCACTTCCTCAATGCTCTAAATCTGTCTACACCGGATTAATGTCTTAACCTTTCTTAAGCCCAACAAATCTTGCCGGACTAAACCGACTGAGATCTACAATGCTAGCTTTCCCATCCAGCACAAGCTCAGCCACAGCAGCTCCAGTGGCAGGACCATTCAGAATCCCCCAACAATTATGCCCAGTAGCCACATAACACCCCTTAACCCCTGGCACCTCCCCAATCACAGGGACACCATCATCAGTACAGGGCAGGAAACATGCTTGCTCTGCCTTCACCTGTGCCTCTCCTTCTCTCAAATGGCTTGACACACTGCTTGCCACCCCTTTCAGCATCTCTATCGACTCCGGATTGCCCACTATTTGCTCCGGATCATCCGGTATCTCTGCCTCTGCGGACATCCCACACACATACACCTCACCTGCGATCCACAAATCCAATCAACCATACAGTCACTAAACTTGAAAAAGGTTTTGCTAATAGATCATGCCAGATTAGCCCTTTTGAAGTTGAAGCATTGTTATGAAACGCCAGGCATTGTCTTGTTGGAAATATTCAACCAGTTTTAGTTTGCAAGCATACTAGTTTTAAGATACCCAGATGAGAGAACTGATCAAAATGTTTACTTCTTCAGATTACTTTAACATGTTAATCAAATGATTTGAAATATGGATACACAGATAAGAAAAAATGATCAGAAAGTGTTATTTTTCCGAATCAAATAAATTGAAATATTTTGATCATTGTAAAATGTCAATCAAAGGTTGGAACTTTGGTACCTGTGGGGCGAGGGTACACTTCCGGGTCCAAGGGCTTTCCTCCTTGAGACGGATAGTAATTCAGGAAAAGCGCATGAGGGGTTATAGCCTCAGGTTCTTTAGGCTCCAACACAATGCTATGAGCCTTTATACCGTACACTCTGAACAACGACGACAACAGCTCAAATTTCCCACACCATGGCCCCAGCGCCAAAACGACAGCGTCCGAGTCAATCACCCGTCCTCCCTCCAAAACCACCGAGTTCACTCGCCCATCGTCCACTCCCAAGTGCTCCAATTTCCCAATCACCACGTCGACGCCATAATCCTCCGCCGCCTTCGAAATCAACGCCCGGGTAAAGAGTTGAGGATGGACCTGGGCCGTGGTCTCCGTGGTCCCGATGGTTCTCGGGCTCCGACCCGGCCCATCAACCCAAGACGGCAGATCGGACTTTCCGGAGGGTTTCGAGCTCTGAGACTCCGTGACGGTGAGGCTGAGAGTGGTGAGGGATCGGTAGCCGTAAGAATTGGGGCCGTCGAGTTCTTGAGCAAGCGAACGGTGGAGGTTGAAGCTGGCGCGAGCGAGGGAACTGAGGGGCCCGCCGTCGCACCAATCGAGGGCGAGGAAGCCGCCGGCTTTTCCGGAGGCAGCGCAAGCCACGGAGGATTTCTCGACGAGGGTTACGGCAGCGCCGCTTTTGGCTAAGAAGTAAGCGGTGCATACGCCTATGACGCCGCCGCCGCATACGACGACTCGTTTTGGGTGGTGAAGGTCCATTGGCGATGATGCTGATGAGGACGACCGGATTAAGGTCCTTTTGTAGCTTCGGGTTTGTCGGAGAAATGGAGATACTGTTGGTGGTGAGGTTAAAAGCGGTGACGCCACCGCCATATGGCGCATATTGTGTGTGTCAGTGGCTCACTGGTCTGTTTGTGATGAGCCGAAATGTGGGCTTAGTTGGGCCAAAGAGAGAGACAAACAAAAAGAGGCCCAATTTTAATGGGCTCAGTCTTGGCCCAATTACATTTATTTTATAGTGGCAAAGGAGGTCCAGTTTGAGTTTCTGAAAATACTAATTCTAAGTTTGATGTGCAAAAGGCCATTGCACTTTTGCCCAAACTTACCTACCCTACGCGTTTGGTGGGGCGGTCTGGACAACGCTGGATTGTGCTTTCTATGTTGGATAGAGCTCCTTGACGTAAGACTCGGATTTGAGTCATGTCCTATTGAGACCTACGTCCATTCCAAATTCTTTATTGGTGCACCAAATATAGGCGACGATTCTACTCTAGTTTGATTGGAATAATTATGTCCAGATCGATCCACCAAACGAGGTCCTTAGGCCATGTTTGGTGACTGAGATTGGATTATGAGGTAGATTTGGATTGCACTAAACTATATTGGACACTAGTCCAATAATGTGTGTGGTACTACACATGATTATGGGGTTGGATTAATTGAAATGTGTCATGACCTGGCTTAGTAAGATTAGGCATACTCCAATCCGACTTGATCCCAACATTTTGGTAGGATTAATTGAAATGTGCTACGACATTTGGCTTTAATATGATTAGACATAATCCAATCTATGTTGTTTTTAAGCCACCAAACATTTGACTATGATTATGAATCCTATACAACTATATAATCCAACTCACCAAAAGGTTCTTTAAGGTTATAGATGGACTAGCTTTGAAGATAAATCAAGCTTTAATACGAGACTAGAATAGTAAAATTCGTCGATTCATAAGTCTTAACTCACAAATGGCATGAGATAGTAGATTGAAGGTTTTGTGGTCTCATTGAATTTTAAATTCAAATGTGCTTTAGGAGGATCTGTGGGAGGGTCTCTTTGATCGCTTTAATAATAACTTCACACCAATTTGTCTGATTATGGCCATATTATAGCATATTATATAATGCAATTATTTTGTAGACAACAATTATCTTGGAACACTATTTATTGAACCAACTTAATTAGTAGATACTCAGAAAATAATTGTCCTTAAAAAAGTACATTTTTAAGAAGAAATTATAAAATACTACAGTAGTATGGCCACGTGATACATTTTATACATGTGTTAAAATATGGGTGGACGATAAAGTTTATTTTCCCTTTTTAGAGAATAATATCAATAAATATCCACTACCATAGTATTCTAGTCCAAATTTATTGTGTATTTTTTTTCAGCCATTATTTTGCAGGTTGAATTCAAACCATTTAGAGTGAGTGAGCTCTAGTTGTCTACCAATCGATGAGGAGCTTTCGGCCAATGGGTTTGGCGATCAAAATTTCTTACTCTTTACCTTTTGTTTGATTTAAATAAATAATCAAACATAATTACAGAAAACAAAAGAGAGAGCAAAGTCAAGCAGGAATAATGTAGGTGGTGGTGGCCATGCCTCAACTACATACTTTCAAATCAAGAGGGAAAAAATGGAAGTAAGCAGTTAGAAGTCGTAATCAAGAAACACAGAAACAGAGAGAGAAAAAAGAAAAAAGAGAGCGGAATAATTAAAAATCCCAGCAGCGGCCACAAACGAACAAGAAATTAAGAAGAACCATCCTAACTAAAGAGATAGCAAGCACATCATAGACCCTACATTCCCAAACAACACAAAGAATCACAGACGACCCTACAAAGACCAAACCCACCGTCCAATAACAGACCTCATAAAATCATCATTACCCCAGTTTTGGTGATGTTAGGCGGCTTTCTTGACTTGTTAATAGTGTTTACCACTAATTCGTTTCCAACTAAGTTTTTTCCATTACCACTCAAAAGAAGAAAGCGAACAAAGTTCAACAACTTTGCTATATGAATCATTCGGATTAATAACGTGATAACATAATACGTCATACTGAAATGATAACTTCTTTGACAACTTAATTATACGCGATTCGGATTGATAACATGATAACATAACATGTCAGACTAATAATAACTTCTTCAACATTATTGGAGGGTCTAGGAAGCTACATAGAAATTGCAATGTGAAAGGTTTGGGCCGCGAAACATTTCGTTTGCCTATATTGACTTCAAACTGAAAGCGTGGTTCGGAGTTGGGGGTAGGACCGTTTTCAAAAGAAAGGCCATATTTGTTATCAACTGTCATTATTGCATTGGATATATGGACATTTTTGGATTATTATTGTTTATTTGGGCAACCGGCCATGAGCGTGCAGCCTGTAAATACACTGACCTCCGACCTAACCCAAGGCCCCAACACGGCTCCATGCGTTTGACAAATACCCAAATCATCGGGGCGGTTAGGGCCCTCTAATATTCTGGTTTAGCTTCCTTCTTTAACACATTTTTCTTAAGGTATATTTGTCTTTTTCTATAATATTCTCAATTCCCTTTAAATTAATTAGGATATTCTACAGCTTTTTTAATTAGAGAAAAAAGAAAGCAAAGAATTGAGTTAGTCAATCGTTCACGCGTGATAGCAGATTACACACATTTACATGTATTAACGGTTGACAGCCTTATGAAAGATACAGTAATTGATAAATAAGCAAGGATAAATCCAATGCCATAAATTAAGGGGCAGCAAATGTTGCTTAGATTCCATCAATGTGTGCTTGGTTGTAGTAGGAAAGGAAGGCCACCAAGTTTTCAGTTGGGAATAAAGGAGAAAAAGGAAGATGGGTTATATTAGCAAAAGTAATCCGCATAAATGCTTAATCAATCATAAGCTTGAACTTAGCCTTGCAAGGTGTGCTTCAATAATCATATATTTATCCTTATAATTATTGTAATCTTCAACTAGTAATTTAGTATGAGAAACAGGGAGAATTAATGACAACCCCACTCACAAGACTTGTTAATTTCATATTAAATTATGGATTATATCATAATTCCCTCAATGTCATACATAATGCCATACAACTGTAAAATTTAACCTTAAAGTATGGGCGTGATGATCATAGGTAGGCTCAATCATAGTAGTAGAATTAGCTTCTAAACAAGTCCAATCATCGTTTTAAGCTAGGGTGACTCTACAATGCTACGAGAATCTTCAAATTGAAGTTTGTTGACCTACGTGGCTATTTGAAAAGCTTGTTTGCTGCTTTAATATTTTGTGCCCCAACAGAAACTGACTTTTCAATTCAATTAATGTAATGTTTTGAAAAAAAATGAAAAGTATGAATACATGTGGAAAATGTCTTGGAAAGAAAAAAATTGTATGTTTTTAACATTTTCAAAGTAGGTGTTATTTTTCCAAAGTAAAATTAAATAATTTGAAGAGCCAAAGTAACTTACCAGTCCTAAAGAGAGAGAGAAGAAGTTCCAGTTTTGATAAGAGAATTTTGATGATGTGACTCACCTATTTTAGCATTTCAAAGTTGTTAAAGAAGCTCTAAGAAAATAATTCCTCGGGACATTTAAAACTGTTAAATTAACTTTTCGTGTGTGTAAAACGTAAACGTATTTCAATATCTATACAGACTGGCAAAAGAACAATCCATTATATAAGTTAGCTCGGGAAGATTTGTCATCAACGTGGTACGCGTTTGTTTGTTTTTATTTTTCTGTTCTTCAAAATATGGTTAGGCCAAGCTCAAAATATAATAAAATGGTTTGGCAAACGTTTGATTGAAAAAAGTTTCTGACTACTTTATGAACGAGAAGATGAAGATGAAGATGAAGATGAAAGGGAAGTGGAGGTAATTTTCAACGGGAACAGGATCCAATCAATTATATATTTTGCCATCTGTTTGCATGATCAGATTAATATATTATATATATTCCTTTACGCTTCATTGGGTTTGACCATCCCTGTCATATCTACATGTCAATTAAGTATAGTTTTGATAAGCAGTCGTTACTCATTAGATGAAAAACAATATGATTAATCTCCCATATTGGATTACACCTGTTCTTTTAAACCACAATACGTTAAATTCTCATATATATATTTAGAGTCTAATTAACATTACTTTTGTAAGCAAGCATTTCTGCTCATAGGCTTTATGTTAGTTGCTTTTACAGAAAAATCTTTTATGACTCATAAACACTTTTTAAGTTCTATAAAAAATATTTTAGTTGTCAAAAAACGCTTTTTAGTCGAACCAAAATCCGAGGCTAATAAACTCATATAATTCATGTATTGGCTGATTCTAGCTCATGACTTCAAATCTCCTCTCATATAGATAAGCTATGTGTATATATAAAACCATTCAAAATTTTGATTGCCGTTGAGTTGAATGTAGAAAAACAACAAAAACAAATATCACAATGAGAACAATGGGGGTTTTTCCCTATGGGCTACCGTGATAATTAATGAACCAGAATTATTAGAAGCAATTGTCAAGTATGTATATAAATACAGAAGAAAAGTATAAAAAAAGTAGGACCTATAATACATGCACATTTCTATGTCAAACAAACCAAGCAAATGCAACCAAAAGCAACAAAAGTGATAAAGATGGAGTAATTGGGTGCGCCATCAATTATGTATCTCTCAGGGTCCCCTCCTCCCAGCAGCAAACCAGTGCCATTAAAACACTCTGAACAGATGTCCTTTTTTTTAAATTTTATGCCAGACTACTAGTCAATTGGTTTGGAGATGGCAATTTCAAATTTTTGTTTTTGTATTTTTATAAGAAAGGAAAAAAATATATATATGGGCTTTATAATCGCACTACATCTTTGTAAAATGATAAACTATAAACCAAAAGTTCTCGGTTCGAGTCGTAGTATCAAGTGAATTTAGTACGTTATCGCTAAAGAAAATTATAAGCCAAAAGTAAATTGAACCACACGACTTTTTAGTTTATACAGTTAAGCAGATATTATTATGAAGTATAGAACCCATCACATCACATCTCACCTAACGTATTCAACACACCTTTGCCAACAAAAATAAAAAACAACACACCAATTATATGAGAAAATTTTATATGTTCCTGGAACATCATGTGGCTAGTGTACCATCCAATAAATTTAGAACATGTGGAATTATTGTCTAATTTATTGCATTTCTTTTTATGACATGTGGCGGGCTGTATTGGAAATATTTTATATGTCCTCCGTCTATTGAATGGTACACCCGCCACGTTGTGTACCCGGAACACCAAAAAATTACTCCAATTATATATCATTTTTCAACGTTATAAAATCGAATAATAAAATTAATAATACTAAAAAAAAACACCAGAGTCTTAAAATTATAAATTTCAATTAATTTAACCGTTACATGCATGTGTTCCTATGTGAATTTACCTTGGAAATAAATTTTTACGAAATGCTTGCAAGCAATGGCTAAAACGTTGTCGTTGCGAGCGCAAGGACATGCATGTACGACATAACAAGAGATGTGGTACGATGGAGAATAGCGGGAATCATGGGCATGAAGTCATCTCCACTTGACACAAATCCCGAAGCAACCAAAACCCAAAGACCCAAAACCCGAAACCAAAAAGAGATGCTGTCTTTTTCGAGAAACCCGCCAAAAATAAAAAATAAAAAATCCCCCCACAAATGCGTTATAGCTGGCAATCCCCCTCATGACGTGGCCTCCCTTCCTCTTCTTATCTTAACTGACGCTTCCAAAGCAGACAGCAACCTCAAAAAAAGAAGAAAAAGAATTCGAATTTTCTTTTAATTTATGAATTGGATAAAAATGTTTGGGTTATGTTGGTGCCACGTCACGGGACAAAGGACGGAGGACGGAGGAGTGGTGGGGCCGGGTTCAACAACCTGAAGTTGTGGGAAGTTGGGCTCAGGGGCTACGATGCTTAGGACGGGGGACTTGTCTCTGTGTCGGAGCTTGACTTGAACCATCAATTCGGGTGCACACGTGGCACCGGTTAAAGCTCAACGTGTGTGTCGTCTATGTTTTCGTAACAACTGTCATGTTTGTCCGTTTTCATACGGTGCCTACTTTGCCTAGAACGCTCGTTTTCCACGTGATCCGAGGGCTGATGTGATTAATAATTCAGGAGAGAGAGGTTTTGTTCTATGCGGGCGGCTACGGATTTCATGATTTTGAAATTTTATTTTTTCTTCTGGTTACAACAAGTTATACGTTACATGACCAACGAGGTCTAGTTCCAAAAATAAAAATTCTTAATTTGCAGATTAGGGGCTTCAAGTTTGAATCCCTATAACATCAATTGTGTTTGTATGTGAGAAATCATTTTCTCTTTAGTTTAGACCATCACTTTTATTAAAAAATAAAACAAGTTACAAATTACATTAAGTTGTATATATTTTCCTTTTCAAAACTTTTAAGTAAATGTAGCTTTCCCCTTCAAACTAATTTTTTCTTACCAACTACCCATCGTCTTATTGTTTTATTAAGAAAACTCAATTTATTATGAGTGCTGCTATTTTCACTCACCTATCTTATTTTTCCACTCATCTTATTATCAAAATTTTAAAGATAAATTATCCATTTGTAAAATAATTTATGAGGACAACTCTCTCAGTCTCTCCACACCCATCTTCATACCCAACCCACCAAACAAAACGAAGTCAACATCTTTTTTATTTAGTTTCAGTCACACATAATCCAATTTTAGTTTCAGTCACACATAATCCAATCATTTTTCTTTCTTATTTAGCTCTAAAGCTCAAGTAGTCCCTTAATTATATCGACTTTGAGCTTTTGGGCAACTCTAAAACTGACAAGAACCCATGGCCATTTCCTTTTCTTCCTTTGTCTCTTTCGTTTTAATTTTAAACTCAAATAACACCTCTCTTGCAATCTTTGAAATTAAAAATAAAATAAAGAAAATGTGTTTTCATTTTCTGGAACAGATGGAGCAATCAATGTGAGTTTTTTTTGTGGGTGATAGGAAGGGGAGTGTTTTTTTCGTTGGCAGTAGAAGGACAGTTTTTCTTTGGTTGAAGAAGGAGAGTTAAATATTTGTAAGGTTATGATGTTAATTGTTGGGTTTTTGCCAGAGGAGAAGGTTGGGGTGAGGGGAGGGGGAGGGAGAGGGTGATTTGGGTAGGGATAGGCTAATTGAAGATTTTTTTTTTATTGTAATAGCAAATGTGGAAATACAATTAAAAGGTATTTTAGGAATAATGGTGGGTGGAAAGATAGGTTTGTGTTTATTCAAATTTATATGATGGGTGGGAAGATAAGGTGGATGGGGAAATAGGACAAGGGGGTGGAAATAGCAGCACTATTTAATATAAGTAAAACCCGATGACTAGGATCCAACTCAATAAGTTATCTAATTAAGCTTAAAATATAATTTATTTTACTTTTTATATTCCAAAAGTACCTTTAATTAGAGTTTACTCTATTATGTGGATGTAATAAATGTTAGTTTCCTCAATTTATTGTGTTGATTTCTTTCGTAAATTTGGAATTTATTGCGAATTTAACTACTCACACATTAATTTGTTTTAAATTTCAAAATGTTTGGCACATACGATATATTAAGGCTTAAATGTCAAAATAGTCCTTGTGTTTTATCGTGTTGGCCAATTTAGTCCTTGTGTTTATCACCGTTAGCCAATATAGTCCAATCCGTTAATTTGAAGTTAAAAAGGTTTTAAAAGCTAATATAATAATTGAATTGAATTTAAAAATAAATAAATAAGCACTAAAAAAACAAAAATGAGATCCAAACACAAAAACTAAGAGACTAAAAATTACAAAACAAGACACCATCATCCAATCCCAGCTACCTCCTTCTACTCGCCCATCCTAGCAGCCACCACCATCAAAATGCTATCACACACAAAATGGTGGATTCTCAATTTCTCTTCTTTGAATGAATTGTCAATTTTGGTTTGCTGTTGGGAAGGTTTGAGCTAGCTGTTGATGCCAATACAAAATATGGTTATGCATCGAGGATTCTGATTGGGTTTGGAAAGTCTTTGTTTATCTTGAATTGGAGCTGGTGATTGGGGCTTGGGTTGACTTTGGAGAAGTTGTAGAAAGCTGAAGAAATTGCAGTTTATGAGCTATGAAGGGATTGGTGAAGGAGGGTCATTTTTGTCCTTTGTTATGTTTTAATGAAGTTTCAATATTTTTAAGTTAATTCTTTTTAAAAAAAATAATTTCAAAAAGGTTGTCGGTTTTTAAAAGACAAAAAAAATAAAAAATTTATAATGTAAATTTAATGGATTGGACCACATTGGATAACTATTCTAAATACAAGGACTAAATTGGCTAAATTGAAAGCACATGGATTAAATTGACCAACACGGTAAAATACAGGGACCATTTTGACATTTAAGCCAAGAAAAGAATATCATTATGTTTGTTTAATGGCAATTTTAACAACGGTCCTAGACCCATCGACCAAATTAGCCAAATTGAAACACTAGGATTAAATTGACCAACGTGGTAAAACATAGGAACTATTTTAGCATTTAAGCCATATATTAATGCACACAAAAATATATAATTGTTGGGTAAGTAATGCACACACAAATATTCCTAAGTGTCTTATACAATTTATTTATTTATTTAAGAGGAAGTAGTGAATTTTCATTAAAATTGTGAAAGGTTACACACTTGAGCGAACAAACGTGGCCTCATTAAAACCTTGCCCTAGGAAAACCCATGTGACAAAACCTTAGACGAAGGAAAAAGAGTGCTACACGCTCCATAACGGCTACAAACAAAAATTCACGACAGGTCCATAATATTAGCATCTAATTACTGTCCTCTTTTTTTTAATAATAAAATTGTACCTAATACAAATTTTGTCCATGAAATAATAGAATAATGTACCTAGATTTTGCTTATAGATAATGTACCTATATTTTTTTTTAACCTAAGTATGTATGTATCTATTTACCTATCTTGTATTAGATATGTAGGTTTTTTTTTTTTTTTTGCATGTACCTTTTTTTTTTCCCAATATACAATTACCTAATCAATATTCTTTTAGACAAAAAGAATATTTTGTTTTAGGTATATATTATAATTTGTTTAGTATTGTTATATTTAGGTAGTATTTTAGTGTACAGTTTGTATTACATTATTATTTTATCAAACGTTTCAATATTAAATAGGTGCCATATTAAAAAGAATTAAATATAAATGCTAAACAAAGGGATTTCATAAGTAAGATAGATGGCATAGTGTGTAAATATTTCGTAATACTGTCCTATATTTAAATTTGAGTTTTTGATAATAGTTTAAAATAGATGAGTTTATGTCTAGGATATAAGAGTTACAAGGGCCTATCTCGTAACAACTCAAAACTTTTTCCTCCATAAAAATTTATACTTAAAAATTATAGGCTATTGTAGTACCCTTTGAAACTTCGGTCAAATCTCACTTTACCCTTCCAAAGTAAAAATGGCCCACTTAACCACCTTGACCGTGATTTTGTGTTCCACTTTACCCCTCACCATTAATGCCATCCAAAGGACCGTAAAAAATGCTGAAATGGCAAGGGTGTTTAAGTAATTTCATATATGTGGCTTATTTACCCACCAATTTGAGTGGATGATGTGGCAAAATGGAGTCCACAACATAATAAAATATTCTTAGTCTTTTAAAATAATTAGAAGAAATATTTATAAGAGCCTAGATTAAAAAAAGAATAAAAATAGCAGTAGCCATCTTCTCTACATAGCCACCACCATCCCGCCCAGCCCAGCCTACTCTCCTCTCTACCCTAATCTTCCCCCTCTCCCTCAATAATAAAAATCATTCAACAACTAACCCGTCAAATATGCTTGTTTCTAGTCACCAACCTCTCAATCCAATCCAAGTCTAAAACTTCGAAAAAGAAAAAGATGGATTTTTTTTATTATTAAAGAAATTGGGTTATTAACCTTTGTTTTTGTGTAATGTTATTGGTTGTGGATACACTTGAGAAATGGGTTTGGAGAGGGAGGTGGGTTTGTTGTTGTTCTAATTGGGGTGATTGATGATGAGGTAGGAGTTGAAGAAGTACAAGGACATGGAGAGCCAAAGAACCCATTTGCAATTTCTGTAAAAGAAGCTCTTTTTTTCTTTTTCTAATTGGGGTACTGATCTTCCATATTTGCTGGGCAAGAACTTCATTATGATCTTTTGGTCCAACCTCTCATTTACCCACAAAAGATTGAAGCTTTAGATGAAATATTATGAGAAAACCAAAGGGTTTTAGTGGTTGGGAGAGACGAGGGAAACAGTGATATACGGTATGTTGGTTCGACCTGCTTAGCCATTTGCTCTCCAATCGGTTGGACCCGAAGACCTTCTCAGATGAGAAAGAGACCAGAGGGAGGGAGAGAACAGAGAGAGATGGAGGGGTAAGGCTGATGGAAGTTGCAAATTTTTAATATTTATTTATTTATTCAAATCTACGTGGCACAATGTTATTGGACACATGGACTCTACCTAGAAGTAAAGAATTTTTATTAATTTCAATTTTAGAAGCATGTGGGGTCCACTTTGCCACATAGGACGCTAACCATGCTCACCAAATAACCACGGTAGCATTTTTACGGTCTTTTGGATGATATTAATGGTGAGAGGTAAAGTGGAACACAAAATCACGGTGATGAAAGAGGTTAAGTGGGCCATTTTAACTTTGGGGGGTAGTAAAATGAGACTGACCGAAGTTTTAGGGGGGGGTACTACAGTAAATCAGCCGAAATTATATACTAACAAGACTAAATCTGAACTTAAACGTCCATATACTTTTAACGAGATAAATGCAGCCACAATGATTTTGGAGTTGTAACTCTAACTTCTTTCATGATATGAAAGTCCATTGATCAAGGTTTAATGTTTAAACAATAATAAAATATTATGGTCATTCTCATTGAAAAATGAAAAACCAGAGCTATGTTGTTGTTTTCCATTTTCTTCGACAAATACTATTATTTTGACCCCTTAAGATATCTCATTTATAGACATACGCCATTAAGGATAAACAACCAACTTCCCGATTCTCAATCCAGATGTACTTAGATTTGAGATGGGAAAACACTATTATTGCAAGATAATGAAATGGACCGACCATGCAAAAACAAATTAAAAAAACAATTAGTAAGAGTATTTATATATATAAAGATGTGCCTAGGTAACGTGAGGATGATTGTACGATTTGTACCATTCATTTAAGGACACATTTAAACTTGGTATTTGTTTAAATCTGAGGATTATTTATAGGTAACCTAGAAACATGTGTGTAATAATTATAAGTAGGGTGGGGAGTTCTATTTCTTAATCCGGCAACGCAAGATTTCCTTGTTGCTTCTGAGGATGCAAAGCCGCACGTGTGTTCCCTATACCCGATGAGCCAACACGTGATAAAGTCACAGTTGCACATGCCCCCCATGACGGTTAAGATAAAACCAGGATTTTTCCTTTTTCCTTTTTTCCTTCTTGTTTTCACTTTTTCTACACTTATTTTTTTAATAAAAAAAAGCACAAAAGTATACTAAAATGAAGCGGGTGCTATTATGATGGTGGACCAAAATCCAAGAGAGAGGGAAATATTTTATTGGATACTAGCCTCTCCGCACGCGCTTCCGCGCTTGCGAGAGGCTTTTTTTTTAAAAATTTAAATTTATTTTAGAATAAAAACTAGAATGGGTAGTTGTGTTCCATAAAATAGGATCCATTATCTGAGTTTTCTTTTAATTTTAATTTTTTTAAATATGAAAAGTGTGAATTTACCATATTATCCTCATTTAATTAATAATTGTAATTCTTAATGTTTGCATTAACCAAGGGCATTTTCTGGTATTTGAATGTTTCACCATTCTCTGCCTTTTGCTTATATATATAGATGATCTAACTTGAAAACTAATTAATGATTTCTGAGACATAGGGTCTATCCAGCAAAGGTTTTATCGATAAAAATGACGGTCTACGTTATTGAATTTCATTACGACATATCTATTGTTATGACGTTTTTTGTACTTACTTGGACCAAAACAAGAGTTATTTTTTGTGACTAACACATGATAAATTATTTAGATTTTGACTTCGCCTACGTGTGAAATGAAAAACTATCTTAGCTTCGCATTATAAAAAGAGGAATGCCAACTATTTTGTGAATACTATTACTAACGCATGTGAAATTATTCAAATTTTTGACTTCGCATACATATAGAATGAAAAACTATCTTAGCTTCACATTACAAAAAGAGGAATGCCAACTACTTTCATTCTGATATTTTCCTTATTGTTTTTCTCATTCAGTTTGTGTTATGTGTATTTCACTCACGCATAAATTTAAGCATTGAATGTAAGATATTAATATTTTGCTTGTAAAGAGAATAACGAGTTTTTTTTCTTGGGAGTTTCACTAAAATACCCAAAACTGGGGGCTGAAATTATAAAAATACCCAACACCCAAAAACATTTATAACATACCCAAAACCCATCATTACACACACTCAAAACCCATTTATAAACACACCCAAAAAATATACAATTGTGATTGTGGGGTTGCTTTTGGGTGTGTTTCTATGTTTAAATAGTGTTTGGGTATTTTATAAATACATGTCTAGGATGGGTATTTTTATAAATATCTATTTTTTCTTCTCTAAAACACGTTGAATACATGAATTTATATTGAGTGGAATACCATGTGCCATAAAATAGAATGAGAATACAAGGAAATTGCCTTCCGCTTAAGAAAAAATACTCTCCTTCCTATGTAAGTAGGAAGAAACTCCTAAATTTCTACCGATAATAGTTTTGACCATATTTGTAATTTTTTTTGGTGTTGGGGTTTTTATGAATTATTTTTTGGGAGATTCACTATTATACTCAATATAGGAGTCCAAATTATAAGAAAACCCTATATGAAATGGACTTTTGAAACACACTCAAAGCCCATTTACAATATAACAAAAAGACTTTTAACTTCTTTTAAATTACAAAATTGCCATTGATTTCTTAAAACAAACCCAACCTCAAAAATCTCATAAAAAAACCCAAAACACTCAATAGGCATCAAATTAATTTAATAATCAAAATTAAATTCAATAGAGTCAGCTGTTATTTTTTTAGGTTTTTTTTGAGTTTGTTTATAGAAAATTAAATGATGTAAGGTTTATCTATATTATTAGTGCTAAGAATGGATATATGACTAAATATCTCTTATTTTTTACACATTTGTCAAATCTGATTGCAAGCACTCTCCTTTCGTAAACTTGGATGGGAACTGAGTGGTGGAACTCTTTTGAAAGCAATACCAGCTGCATGGCACTATATATGTGAGGTCATTCAAAGCTTTTAATATTCTACAATAAAAAAAATGAAGTGATAATAATTTAAAGAAAAAACCCATCCTGTCCTCCACAACAACCATACAGATAGAAACAGAGTATTAGGTGGTCGGTACTACGTACGAGTAACAGAAACAGATACGGGGAGATCTCTCTTCATCCCTTCCATTTCTTCATTTCATTCATCGAATACCCAAAAAAGGAAACAAGAAAAACAAAAAAGAAGAAGAAAAGATTAGTGAACACACCACCCTCTTCATTTCATTAATCACTCATTAATTAATTTAATCCTTTTGTCAATCCACAATCAATGTTCAATCTGTGCGTGCATCTCCCCTGTGATCCGATGATTTGATTCCGCGGCAGGTTCAACTTTAAAATTAATGACAAGTTAGAGTAGTTAATTATGTTTAATTAACAACTTAATTAATTAATTAAAGCAGAGGAGAGAGGAGGAAGAGGAAGGTGAAAAGAAAGTGCGTGCTGTTTCTTGGGAGTTCGCTCGAAGCCTCATCATCATCGTGATTAGCGAGTGTTCCGTACATTTCTACGAGTAATATATATTTATAGAGAGAGAGACAGAGAGAGAGAGGGGGCTTGGGGTTATGTCGGTGGGTGAGGGGGAGGCGGGTTAAGGAGGAAGAGAAGAGAGAGAGAGAGATGAGATGAATCGGACGATGATGATGATGGTGGTGGCAGGTTTACAGGCTGGCCTGATGGGATGGCGCGTAATCATTGGCGCTCCCATTCGGCCTTTTCTTGTCGTCTTCTGCCACCTCAAACTTCCTTTCTTTTAATTTTGTTTTAAAATTTAATGTTTGAAAAGGAAATAAAATATCCCGCACACGAAAATGCTTCTACAGCCTGGCTTTCCCCAGTCAAACTCATACCCAACCCAACCCAACCGTTATCAACTTATCATTCATCGTTATCCCTCAACAATTATATTTTATTTATTTTTATAGTGAAGTTCAAAAACTGACGTAATTTATGGCTAGAAAGTGTTTGGCTTTTGCCACAAAAAACTTCCACAACAGTAAAAGCATGCGTGCAAAACCAGAACGCTCCCAATCCCATCGCAAAGAGTCGTACCCAACTTGATGCCTCAACTTAAATCTCAACAAAATAAAAAGTTTGTAGCCCAAGTCGTTTAAAAGTAATTATTTTGCCTCCTACTCGAGGGCAGTGGTCAAATTATTCCCTCTCTAGATATCAATTATAAAAAAGTAAAAAAAATCCAATGTGAGCTAATTAAATAACTATTAGCTTGATTTCAATTCAAATAAAAGAGAGAGACACTCAAATCAATTGTGAGTAAAGCAGACGCTCCATTCTGCAATGTCATTAAAGAAGTAAATAAAGCGAGGAAGAAAGAAAAAAGAAACGCAAAGCCTATAAGAGAGAAGAGAGTGATGTTTATGCAAATCAGTGCAGTTTGGATTTGCCGCGTGTCCCATCGCCAAGCTGTATCCCAAACCCCCACCCAACCTCCTCCATTTAAACCGATTTCCTCGAACAAGCGGTGCCGATTACCCCTACAAACCTCCAAACCTCCAAACTTACAAACCACTAACAACCCTTCACCTGCTCAACCGGTCACCCCCACCTCCCACTCTCTGATATAAAAGCCCCCTCAACCCTCTCTCCTTCTGTTTTTCCTCTCCTTCAACCCAAAACCAAAAAATATCTTATATTTTCGTAACTTCAAATTCAAAATTGGAGAGAAATAAATTGAGAGAGAGAGAGAGAGAGATAAGAGATTGACTTGGTACTTGTGATGGCAGTGAGCAGAAAAGATATGGATCGGATAAAGGGTCCATGGAGCCCCGAAGAGGACGACGCTCTGCAGAGGCTGGTACAGAAGCCACGGCCCCCGTAACTGGTCTCTGATCAGCAAGTCGATACCCGGTCGGTCCGGCAAGGTCGTGCCGGCTCCGGTGGTGAAACCAGCTCTCCCCTCAGGTGGGAGCACCGTGCCTTCACGCCAGAGGAAGACGACACCATAATCCGGGCCCACGCCCGCTTCGGCAACAAGTGGGCCACCATCGCCCGCCTCCTCAACGGCCCGAACCGGACAACGCCATCAAGAACCACTGGAACTCCACGCTCAAGCGTAAGTGCTCCGATATAGGCGTCGTTTTTCCCGGAGGAGGTGTAGGTGGAAGCGGAGGCTACGATGGTCATTTCCTTCATGACCACGAGCAGCCGCCGCTGAAGCGATCCGTGAGTGCCGGGTCGGGCATGCCTGTTTCCACCGGGCTTTACATGAGCCCGGGTAGCCCGTCCGGTTCAGATATGAGCGACTCCAGGGTAGTACCGGTTATGTCTCTGTCCGAGTGCCACGTGTACAGACCCGTGGCGCGATCTGGAGGGGTTCTGCCGCTCGCGGAAACGACGTCGTCTTCCAACGACAACAATAGCAACAACGAAAAACAGAAGGAGAACGACCATACGACTTCGCTGTCTCTGTCGCTGCCCGGGGTTGACTCGGGCGAGGTGGCGACGACCGAGTCGACTCAGGCCCCGGTTCCGATTCCGATTCAGAATCCGGTTCCAGATCCGGCTCCGGCTCGGGCTCCGTTTCAGAATATACCGGTGGAGTTGTTGGCGGTGATGCAGGGGATGATAAGGAATGAGGTGAGGAGCTACATGGCGGGGTTGGAGCAGAGTGGGATTTGTATGCAGCAGGCCTGCTAGTAACGATGGGTTTAGGAATGTTGCTGTAAAGCGAATTGGGGTTAGCAGGATTCGAGTGAGAAATTTGATGAGAAGTTGGGGAGTTCTTGGGAAATTCAAATTCAGTGAAAAATGAATGAATGAATGAATGAAGCTCAATGCAAAGCTAAGGGCTTCTGGACGGAGGAGTTGGACTAGTTAGTGAAAAAATGATGGTCAAAAGATATGGTGGAAGTTGAAGCTGGGTAGTGAAAAATAACTGGGCTTGTGTTGTTTTTTTTTTTTTTCCTTTTGCTTTCTTTGGGTTTAATTATTAGGGGAAATAATAATTATGGTCAATGTACAGAGAGAGAGAGAGAGAGAGTAATGGGAGAGGAAGAAGAGATGGTGTTGGAGAAGAGAGAGAGGTCTGAAGGTGGGCATCCAATCCAAGTGGGAAGGAACTTTTGGGCCTTGTTCATCGAAAAACAACATGCAAACTTCATTTTAAAAAAAAAAATGAGAGAAAGAAAAATGAATCCTCGAAATTTCAATCTTATTTCTCGTCCTCTTTTAATATTTTGGGTTTATTTTTTTTCCTGCTTATGTTATATAATCTGAAATAAGTAAAAGAAAAAAGGGTTCTGACTGCCACCTGTTTAAAGATCCAAACTAGAAAGCAATAAGACCCAAAAACCACCAAACCAAGACAGTCTGCAACACAAAGAAATTCTATCTGGTAATTCCGTACAAAATGTAGAGGCCATTTCAGTAATCTTGAACCACGATTCTTCAAACTGAAAATAGAGGGGGCTTTAAACTTTATGTGACAGCTAATGGCCTAGTACCTACCCTATAATACAACAGAAGAGGTGCGTGACCAGTCTAAGCAAAACAAGAAAAAAAAACAAAGTCTTTTGATCGTTTTTCAGTTTAACGATTCACTACGGGTTTAAAGTACTACGTTTACTTCTTGGGTGAGGAAAATCTCTCTTTTCAAATTGAGGTCTCGGGTGGTACAAAAATTGTGGTTTGTATTTTTATTTTTTTATTGTTTGAGACGAGCAATATTGGAGAAGGGAGAGAATTGAAACTAGGGTATCGGGTGTAGGGTTTAAATGCTCTTTTGACGACTCTGACATACAAATTCGTTGCAAAATTTGTGGTTTTGTGGAAAGTTGGTAGGGTAAAGAAGCACTTGCAGTTAAAACGAGAAATTAACATGCAAGTTTCGTTATCCTGTTATGTTGTTGAACCATGTCAGCAAAAGGCGACAGCTCCATGCACTGAGTGTAAGTTTGGATTAGGTTACTATAAAAAAGGTTGTTTGGAGAGGAATACATGGGAACATGTCAAACATGACTCTCTCAGCCGTCACCAAGTCTTTACGCAACTTATTATAAGATTGTAAAATTCTATACAGACTTTAAGATGATGTATCTTTCACATTTTGGTCAATGAATTTCTCCCCAAGGCTCTTCTTTTTTTCTTTTCTCTGAATGACTGCTTTATTGCTTCCGGGGGTTTTAAATTAAACATACAAATTGAATGTCCGAAGCTTTACAGAAGACATTGTAATGATCTGTCGACAAATTAGGCAATTCGACCCGAAACCAAGACTAATTTCAGGTTAAATATCGGACTCTTGACAAGATAATATTTACTTACAAGAGATTATGACGGTTCTCCTGTTAATACATAAATGTATTGGATTAGCTTGCCCTTTGCCCTTGTCCTTTGCTATATATACCAACTGCTAAAAGAATTTATAAGGGTGAACGTGCTGAAGTTACTCAACTGCAGGTTGGATAGTGTTTGAGCTGGTATCGAGTTTTTCGGTTAATACAAGTCTAGATTTCAGTTCGCTAACCAAATGCCACAAATCCTGTCTCCAGGACCATGTTGGGTGGTTTAGAGCACGGATAGAATTGAGGCAAACAACAAGGGTACCGCCTTCATGTAACAGCACCTACATGTCACCAAAGAAGAGCAATCATGAAACCGGAAGCTAAAGTTAGAGAGCAGCCAAGAGTTCAGATAGGAAAAAGGTGCAAGCCTACAACTTTCAATCACATGCTAATGCACAGACATGTATTATAATATGCCACTGCTTGCAATGCTGTACATGGAAAAAGAAGTAGCAATAAGATATCAGAGAATGAACTATTAAATCGATTTATACCGTTAACCAGAGGGGAAGAAATCCTAAAACAGATGGAAGAGAGGCCAAAACTATACAAGATAAAGCAAGGCCTACACTCTGCTTCACCTGTATGCACATAAGGAAATAACGTCAGGAATAGAAAATAACAAACACATGATGGGATAAATGTTGTAGCACGTACCAGGGAAGTTGTTTGGCGAGACTGGCGATACAGAATGGTTACAACCGATATATTGTCCCCGCAGCAACAATTACATCTGCAACAACTGTGGCAGTTGCACTAGCACGTTGGGCAAGGACTATCCCCACAGTGGCTGCTGCATAGTGCTGGAGCATCATTAATACCTTCACCCACCATTATCAGACCTCCACCTGTAGTAAAACCCCTGAATCTTTGAGCTACACAACTTCGATAAAGACGTGAAGAAAAGAACTTAGTTTGCATCTTCACCTTTTTTTTCCTTACAAAACATTCGTATGACTTTATTTTTGCATAGTTGAAATGAAATGGGAAAAAGATATGAACATGGCTGGAGAAACAAGAAGAAAAGACATTCTCGGTGAAAATACATCATGCAAATGTGATTCTCTTATTGATTCTCAGAGTAATAATAGTTAAAAAAAACATGCAGGACATGTATATATTGATGACTACATACCAAATGTATTAACTTGTATAATGGCTAGTGTATGCATGAAAAATGGTCAAATCCTTGGTTTAACAAATGACGATCTGTTAGGAATTTATTAGAAGCAAAAGCATTAGAAATCACGGAAGAGAATTTTTCAACTAGACTATGTACTAGGAATGAATTGAAACGAAGTGGAAGGGATAAACAAATTCCTCAGCATTTTCATTCTGCTAACTCAAATGATAAAGATTGTAATAAACTATGCAATTGCTAAACCTCAGAGGAACGAAAAAAATGGCAAGGATTGTGTAAATCATTTCAATTGGCATGTATAAGGATTGACAATTGCAAAACTCACCCATATCCCTTGAGACATCCTTAACATGACTCAGCTTATCCTCAGGCTTCAGGCTAGAATAAACTTCTTTGATACCTACAGCATTTGAAACTCTCCATGCACTTGACTCATGGTCACCAGTCAACATCATTACACGGAGCTTGGCTTCATCTCGTAACTCTTCTATGACATCCGAGACCCCAGGTCGAGGCCTGTCCTCAAGGTGAATCAGCGTTACCTGCATAGACTCGTGATAATTTAGTGATCCATCAGCTTGCATCCCTAGAAAAGGCTAAAAAAAACCCTAAAATAGGAATATGGGTGCTCCAATTGATAAACAAAACAAAAATTTCATAAAGTGTCTATCTGTTTAGCTTGTCAACATATGCTCCTATTATGTATAGTTATCAATTTGAACACAGTGCACAAGTAAAACCTTTTTGATGAAACCTCACCTTTCGTTGACTGAAAGAGGCAGCACGAACAAATTCAGTTCCATAAGAAGATGCATTCACAGCTTCCTTGATCTTTTTTGATGCAATCCTCCGATCTACAAAGTGAGGTGATGAAATCTACTGAACCAAGAGATGCTTTCAACAGTTTATCCCCTCCAGTTCCTAACTATAACAAGATAGAAATCAATGTGCATCAAATTACCTGTTACTGACCAAAGCACTCAAAAAAGGTAGGTTGGAAGGACAACTAATGCCTGTATGATCTTATCATTACAATAGATGAACTTCCAAAAGAATTTAGCTAATGTAAGCATAAATTAGTGTGATATGCAATCAGAGGAGAATAAATAACCATGCACTGTGTAGTATGTCTAAGAGAGTACTGCTGGGACATGGTACGTGCCAGATAGAAATCTTTATAGATTAAAAATTGGCTAAGACATGACAAAATCGCAGCAAATATAGCCTACAGAACAGAAGGGTCATATTGGAGCAGAAAATGAGTAAAGCATTGCATTATTAAAGCTGATGAAATGTTTAGAACAAAAGATATATGCTAGTTAGAACACAAATTACCTCTATGCCATTGAGAGTAGCAATTAGACCTCTGCCTGGAAAGTACTCGAAACTCTCAACAGAAACAGAAGGAAGGTCTTTCCCTTCACTATGGTCTACCACAGCTCTGACACAAGAAAAGAAAGATATATAAGTACTGATAACATCAAGTTGAACATGTTTCATACGTTAAACAGTATATATGATTCAAACAAACCCCATTAATAGACTAGAGGAAATTAAAACAAATATTTTTCTGCAAGGGGTAGAATTGTACAATACTCTTTTTAAGCAGGAAACAAAGTAGATGAATACATGTTGAATCAGAAAGGATATTTACAGATTTCAATCACAGGGTAGAGTAAGTTGAAGATTCAACAGACAAATTAATGGGGTTCTGTCAGAGAACACTACCTTCCAATAGGGTGAGTGGTGCCCTTCTCCATTGCAGCAGCAACAGCAAGGCCTCCTTTCACAGCTGGGGACACAACAGGAAGAAAATCTGATATATTGTTTCTCATCCGGTGCCCGTAAATTGGTTCAATCGCTTTGAATGCTAGCCCCCCAGTTGTCAAGGTCCCAGTTTTATCAAATGCAATTGTGTGACAAGAAGCCAGAGCATCTAGCACATGGCCACCTTTCAGCAATATCCCCTGTATGGAAAATGGAAGGTAATGCGTCAATCCCCAATCAAATTAACAGAACTTTCTGCTAATACCCAATGGAATTTTACTTCACAAAGTTTACAACTGCAATACATTAAATGCATGTAAAAGAAGCAAATATCATGATGTCTACCTTCTTGCGCAGGAGCTAATTGCAGTAGCATATGCCAACGGAGCTACAGCCAAAGCACATGGTGATGCTGCCACCATGAGGCCCAATGCTCTATAAACTGACCCTCTACAAGCTAGAGTAATTAAGCAGACATCAACCAAATGGATGACAAGCATGTCCCCAAAAAAACATAAAAGATAAATAATAGGGGGAAAAATCTGTAGACCCCCACAACACCCGGAGTTAGGTAAAATTTTTAACACAACAGTTTCGAACAGTTCTTTCAACCCTATTATGAATACATCTAGTGCAAAGCAGCTCTTCAGCTAGTTCTTTTAGTGGCAGACAAAAAGTAGTTCTTTTAGATTTTGATATTCCAAACTGGTAGTAAAAAAATGAAAAATCATTAGTGGCAAGAGTGCGTCAGAGTGAAAGTGCTTAGTGCAGATACCTGATGTACCAATAAATGGCAACTTGAATAGGAATGGACCAAGAAGAGCAATAGCAGCTGACAAAACTACAACCACCTTGCTGTATTGCTCGCCAAACTGATCCAGCCACCTCTGAAGCTTTGGTTTATTCAGTTGTGCTTCTTCAGTCAATTGCACAATCCTGCTAAGGGTTGACTCTTTCCAAGTTTTTGTTGCCTGCATCAACAATTGAATTTAGCACCCAATCACCATCATCATCAACAAGATTTACTAGCATGAGAACTCTAAAAACCTAGCTAAGGCAACTGTCACCTTCACTATTATCCTGCCATCCAAGTTCCGTGCACCACCAGGTAACCTGTCTCCAACTGTTGTCTCCAATGGTTTTTAACTTCTCCTGTCAAGTGCCTCAATGGTAATGGTGGCATTACCTTGGAAAATTTCACAATCTACAGGCACAGGACTAATCACAATACAAGCCCCCATTACTATGCTTCCACATTCTAACGTGTCATTTAATGAGATATAAACGATATGTCATTAGAGTGAGGACAAAACCTACTCGATTCATAAAAGAACAACGAGAGAGAAACACTATACTATATGTTTAAGGAAATTCAATGGGCAGATTTGTGGCCGAAAACAGTTTCAAGATGCTGGAAAAATCACTGCACTACTGATACTTGTAAACATCATCCGCAAAGTGGGTGTTGATCAAGTAACGACATGACATGTATCTCACAGACAGGCATTTTAGGGTCATAGCTTGACTATAAACTACTAACCATATCGAAAAAAATAAAAAAGATGGTAAATTTCTTCCCATACCTCGCCAGCTCCGACCAAGATAAACGACCCCACTTGTAGGTCGTGCACAGGAACCTGCTTGTACGCCAAATTAGATGTATTGGGAAGTTCTTCATCATGATGTCAAGCACAAGGGCGAAATCCGGATAATTTTCTTTCAACTCTTTCACATCGATCATGGAACGACTGGTGAAATACTCCTCAGCTGAAATCAACGCACAACCATTGATCAATACACATTGCCACCAAAAAAAGTATCGAACTTGAAATTGAAATGCTTACAGATATGAGCAAGATTGAACATTGCCAACAGTAACCCTCCTTCCAATGCATTCCCCATGAACACGGAAGCAAAGGCCGCTAAAGCCATTAACACATGAATGTTGACCTTCCCGCCACTAATATCTGTCAGCGCGTCAAGTGCAGCAGAGACCTACGATTAAATTGAATTCAAAACTCAATAACTAACTGCACAGTGCAGACCAAATTCTAGGGTTTATTAGTCAACTGAACACAAAAAAATGTCAGGTCTTGGTTCTCACCCCCTACTAGAGGAAATGCGATGAGTATGAAAGCGTTCTGCATAGGCTTCACGGCGAGCTTGGGCATCAATAAGGGCAGGCAGCGGCTGCGAGAAAGAGAGCGGTGGAGCAGAAGCACAACTGCAAGTGCTCCCTGAGGAAATCGGCGAGGTCGGTCCAACGTACTGCCTTGGCGAATCGGACGAACTGTTTCTGAGGTCCGGTGAGGTCATCAGAGCCATGGTGATGATGATGATGGTGGTGGTGATGGTGGTGATGGTCCTGGTCATGGTGGTGGTGATCATGATCGCATGCTTCGGCGGTTGCATCGGAGAGTGGTGGAATTGCGGAGAGGAGGAAGGGTTTGAAGCGTAAAGGGGAGAGCGGATGATGGGTTTGGGGAGGAGGGCGAGTTGAGTCGAGTTGTGGTGGGGTGATGACTCAGAAGAAGAGAGTGGTAGTGGTTGCTGGCTCTGATTGGAATTGGATAATGGAGGAGGCTTTCCATTTGGGTTTTGAGAGAGGAGAGAGAGAGAGGGTCTCTCTCTCAGAGCTTGGGTGAGTTGAGGTGAGAACTTGGAAGCTGGAAGCATCGTCTCTTTCGTTTGCAGCGGTGGGTCAGTGGCTCTGAGACTGAGACTGAGGACTGGGGTTAATTGGAGGAGGTGATGACATGGTCTCCAAACAATGTGCTCATTTCGGAGGTGGAAGGAACAAATGGGATTTGGGCCGTGTGAATTTGTTTGCAAAAAAGTTATAATCTTCAATGACCTGCGGTCCAGTCCTTTCCTCATTCTTTTAATTTTCCTCTTCTTGGAGAATTATAATATCTACTTTACCATGTAATTTGCTAATTGATTCGATTGGATTTTATTACTAAATTATTTATTATGATTTCTTCAATTTGATTTACGTTTTCTCGTTGATTGATTAATGGGCGTTTGATAATCTTATCTTAAGTTCATTTGTGCTTATTCATGTTTTAAAATTTATGGAAATTAGTGACAGACAATTTTTTTTAATGGAAATTAGTGTGATTGATTTGTTTTAAAATTTAAAAAATGGTTTGCAGTAAGTAACTGTTAAGTCCATAGCAATTTAAAACCAAACTTTTACAGGGTCTTATTATCGTTCAATTCTGCACAAGGAAAGTTTGATGCAAAGTGAAGGGGCAGCTTGAATATATGGATGGATAGATTGAGAGCTGATGAGGAGAATTCTGCATTATTCTTATCTTATATAACTGTTTGTGTTTTTTTATTTTTGGGTGATTTAAGGTGATGGGAATGCAAATTGGTCTGGCAACAATCAACCCGAGAATAAAATGGCTATAACATAAAACTATCTGTTGTCACATTCAATATGGGCAGCCAATCTTTGGTCAAAAATTCCTAAAACTTATAAATGTTCTATTTTTCAGACATGGCTTCTCCTCGTGCTAAAAGAGTTGCAATACCCTTTGCATGCATGCATCTGGAAGCAGAGGCCTGATGGAAAGTATATAGACTGCCAAATTATGAGGGGCTGACCAACTTTCTCTCAGTGAGTCCTTGTAAAGGTGAAGATACATGACGTGTGTGATGAGGCTAGGCAATCAACTTGAGCACCCACAAAGAAATATTATAGTCAAAAAGCATTGATTTTGGTCATGTCTCCAAAATCTCCCAATGCCTTCTCACATTTAATATGTTTATTTATTTGTTTTCACTTGCAGCCTCCACAGCCTTGGACTACATTTGTAAACTTTTCTGACTGAATGCAGACCAACTCTCTGATATAGTACTCTTTGAATCATTAACATACTAAGGCTAAGGGTCAATTGGTCATGGAGCTTGAGATGAGTATAAAACCCCCAAAGAGCAATACACCAGCTTCACCATTCTATTATTACTTGATTATTATTCTCTCTGTTGCCTTGCTCATTTTGTTCATTGCTTACCAATTGATATCTGTAACAAATGGAGGGAAGAAAGGCATTTGGTTGGGCAGCCAGAGACACTTCTGGAATTCTTTCTCCCTATTCATTCAATCTCAGGTCTCTCTCTCTCTCTCTCTCTCTCTCTCTCTAGGTGGTGGTAGGTAGGTAGGTAATGAACTAGTTATAAATGTCCCCATGAACATGCAGGAAAAAAGGTTCAGAAGATGTAGTGTTGAAGGTTTTGTACTGTGGAGTGGACCACACAGATCTTCATCAGATGAGGAATGAGATTCACAATACCAATTACCCTTTGGTTCCTGGGTGAGCATATTTTGGCATCATATATAAAGCACACAAATCAGGCTGCTTCATTTCATGCATGCTGCATATTACCCAAAGAAGCTTATGTTTAGGGTTCCTTGTAGATCAATAGTGCTGTTAAACCTGTTATGGCTACTGCTTTTACTATCTAACCCTTTGTTGTGCTTGAATTTGAAGGCATGAAGTGGTGGGAGAAGTGGTGGAGTTGGGTTCAGAGGTAAATAAATTTAAAGTTGGGGACTTGGTGGGAGTTGGATGTATAGTAGGGTCCTGTGGAGAATGCCTGTCTTGCCAATCCAACATGGAGCAATATTGCCACAAACAAATCTTCACTTTCAATGATACCAACAAAGATGGAAGTCCCACAAGGGAGGCTTCTCCTCTGCCCATGGTTGTTCATCAAAGGTAACCGAGAAAACAAGTTAAATAAATCTATCCATGTTGCCTACGTTTTGAGTTACCCTGAAAAAATTAGAGTGAATGTAGGTTTGTGGTTCGAATACCCGAGAAGCTAGCACCGGATCAGGCAGCTCCATTGTGGTGTGCTGGGGTGACAGCTTACAGTCCACTGAAGCAATTCATGGTTCTAATAAGGTTCTCAAGGCAGGAATATTGGTGGTTTAGGAGGAGTGGTCATCTGGGTGTGTTAATTGCAAAGGCAATGGGTCACCATGTGACTGTGATAAGTTCTTCTGATAAGAAGAGGGAAGAGGCTTTGAAAATTTTAGGTGCAGATGCTTTTCTGGTGAGCTCCGATGCAGCTGAGATGGAGGGAGCTGCTAATAGCCTTGACTATATTCTTGACACCGTGCCAGCTTTGCACCCGCTGCGATCGTACCTTTCGCTGCTCAAGGTTGATGGGAAACTCATAATAGTTGCTGCTGTACCTAAGCCTCTGCAGTTTGATGCAGTTTCTGTTACCGTTTCTGTTAATCCTCCGCTACCGTTTCTGTTACATTTTTCCATTGAACTGAGCGAGGTTAGAATATAGAAATGAGAATTAGGTTGATATAGTAATTTAAAATTTTGTGTTGTTTAAAACAGGGAAGAGGACCATACTGGGAGCTTCATCGGCAGCATGGAAGAAACTCAGGAAATATTGGAGTTCTGGGCAGACAAGGGTTTGAAGTCTTTCATAGAGACTGCAAAGATGGATTATGTTAACGAGGCATTTGAGAGAATGGAAAGGAATGATGTGAGGTTTAGGTTTGTCCTGGATGTAGCTGGCAGTAACCTGGAATGATCAGAGACAATTCTGTCTACGATAACTCTGCCAATTCAAGAATAAACTTGTGCTCTGATCTTATGTGGATCAGCAAGCTATGGCCGATCGATTGGCCATGGCTAGTGCAATTTTGCAGTTTACAGTTGGCGTTGCAGCATACGCCATTCTACAGTTCTGTATGTGTTTGTATCTATCCCCACCCTCGATTTTTATCAAGACTGGATGAAGAAGATTAAATTTCATGACTGACCAAACAGAGGATTTTCTATAGATATGATAAAGGTCATAATGAATGTCAACGTTGTGGATGCCTACATTAAAATTCCAACTACAATTTTTGTTTCTTTAACCAGAGTTTTTACAAATGCACATCATAAACACAACTATTGCTTGCCAAGGTTACAAGAATAACTTGTGGTATTCAAGCAAGAAATTCTCTTCACAGAGCAACAAGTCCAAAAAAAAAAAAGGAAAAAAGAAAGAATGAATTAATGCTAATGTTCCAACAACAAACTGGATGTTCCATGTTTGTGGCTTGTCTTGGTGGATGAATCCATAACATGCCAACTAGGTCATGAATCTCTGCACAGCCCTTGCCATCCATCCAAAGATGGCAAGTATGAGAGAGCAGAAGTTTAGAGCAGTTTTCTGTGGCAATTCAGTCATGTTTCCCCCTTGCCTTTCCCTTCAACACTTTTTGAGCCATCATAAGCAGAAAGGAAGAATGTACTCTGATTTTTCTGCAGAAAACCTGCATGACCGTGTGAAATATTACTTCTTGTGAAAAAGTGCACCAGCATATGTTTAGGAAGAACATGGAAATAAATAAATGACAAAGTGCACATGTAAATTCTAGTGCATCATAAATACTCGAAAGGTAAAACAAGAGTTTCCCATCCCAAAAGTAGAGAGAGAGAGAGAGGAGAGAGAGGAGAGGAGAGATGAGAGAGAGAGAGGAGAGAGAAGAGAGGAGAGAGAGGGGAGAGGGAGAGAGAGAGAGAGGAGAGGAGAGAGAGAGTGAGATGAGAGAGAGGGGAGAGAGGAGAGAGAGAGATGAGAGAGAGAGAGAGAGGGGGGGTGGTTGGTTTAAAAGATTTTGACCCTCTAGTAGAATTCACCGTATAAAATATACAATCACATAGAAAAAATGACTTGCCAAATGCACAACTAATTTTTCAGTTCAAAGGAATAGTAAAAAAGAAGCTAAATGTGACGACGTCGATGATGCATAAGTTTTCATCTAGCCTTACTGAAACCAAAATTGAGGAAAACGGAAATATCTCCAAATGAGATTTACATAAAGTAAAAGGTTTGAATGCATACTTGAGAAAATCAAGTAATTTCTGCTGTAAGAGGGTCTGTGTTTCCTCTCCATGTTGACTAAGCCAATAGCTCAGGTAACTTTACTGCAAACACCCAGAAAGTTATCACAATTGCATTCAAATTCTAAAATATGACAACTTTCATTACAAAACATATTTTACTTTGAAAGAAATGATTTGCACAAATCATCTCATGATACGGTAATCAAATCAGAAGAGGACTTCTTATACAAACCACGAGATTCAGTGGTTCTAAATGCAGAGGGGGACACATTAGGATTGCAAAATCAACAGCATGGACTAAATTTCTCCCAAAAGTTGTCACCGCCACAGAAAATGACTAAATTATGGATGAGAAATTTTATTCATTCTACACAGATCGAATAAACTAGGAGCGGCGTCCTTAAGCATTGCAAGAAGCGATTCCCTTGAAAAACAAAATTCACTTCATATGTAAAACAACTTTCAAGTTAAGGTCCTTTCTTGAGGATAATTGTGTTGGATTTTCAAAGAAAGCAATTATAGAAGTTGCAAGGACTATAAATGCCTAGCTATAGGTATCCTTTCCCTTCTTCTCAAACCTCAACCTTTGCAAACCCAAGCTTGTCCTGTCCCACCAAAGCAAAGGCCCAGGAGACCTAACAGGATAGTAATGATTCTGAGCCAGCAATGATTAAATTCAATGCAAGAGACATCAAAAGCACACATATACAAGAATCAACTGGCCAGCCTCCGTTATTATCAAACATAGCACGTCAAAAACATTACAATGACAACCAGACAAGACAAAAAATCATAAGTCCATAACATTTCTAATAACTGACACTTATTGGTGAACATACCAAAGAGTCGTAGTAAATGTTCAGCACCATATATTGTTGATGGAGAGACATCACCTACAACTGTTTCTTGATACTGTTTGCGTTCCTTTTTGTATAAGAGCATCACTGGCAATGCTTTGTCAAAGTAACATCGTATTCCTTTCAGGACTTCACCTACTGGATCAGTCACCCTGTATTCAAGAAAGCATAGTCCATGCCAATCATCACCAGGTACATTAAAACTCCAAAAAAACCACATCTTACATTTACAACACACAAAGCTGCAAGATTACAGTACCTAAAAAAGAAAAAATTGAATGGGGCCTACTTATATAGAGTTAATTAAATCATCGGACATCATATGTCAAAATACAATAATGAATCCATAGGGCAGCATGCTTATATTTGTCAGAACTAAATAATAGAAACAGCAATTCAAATAACAGCACAGGAAAGAAAAAGAACAAAAGCTAATACAAGGATAGAAAATCAACTTCTATGCAATAGGCTTAGCTAAACTTACTTGCCATCCTTCTTTGCCCTGTAGTCAAGGTACTTCTGCAAAATGTCATCTACAGTTGGAGAACGAGGAAGTTTAACAAGCTGCAGAAACAGAATCTTCAGCAATCAATAAATAATGAAACATTTAAAAGTATCATGAATGAAGGCTGGAAGAACCAAATACATTCTGAAAGTCATTTAACTACGAAACCATCATCCTACATAATTGTCAGAAGAAGTTGCTTCTAACAGTTCATGTCTACCTTATCCTGCTGAGAAATGAATTCCCAATCATCAACAAGTTGCTTCCTTAGTGTTGGAGGAATTTGAATCTTGACAAGCTTTTCCAGGGACACAGTGTCCTTCTAAACAATTATAGAACCCACAATTACTCCACCATCAAAGAAAGGTTAATAAGAAAACTTAAAAAGATCTAAAGAGTTCTGGAAGGAAGCATCTATCATTTGTGAGTAAAACACACATGCAGCTTGGCACAGACAAATATCAAAATTTAGCAGGGATAGCTACATTTCCGTGTTTCTTAGTTTCATTTTCTTTTATTAGAAGGGCTCAAAGGACCAGCACTATAAGCATTAAAGCTACAGAAAAGAAAACACTAAGTATCAATTTTATGCACACAAGCTATCACACACAGAAAAATGGAAGTAAGTAAGGAGTAAAGATGGCAAGTGAGAACAACACATCTGATAGCTATCTAGGAAATGGGAAAAAAAAAATGCAAGTAGAATATTAATCCTAATAAACGCCACACCTCAGCACCTAAGTCATTCTTCCGCTTCTTCCCCTTTGTCACTGCAATAAATTTAATATTAACTCTTTAAGAAATGCAGGTATTGTCTTTTACAACATACATTTTTCAAGAATAAATATTAAAGATAAATATCAGAAAGTAAATTGTACCATTGTTCTTGTGGTCTTCTTTCTCTGCTTTTGCATCTACAAAATTCAACACACAGTAACTAGTATCAACAGAAACACACAACAAAAACAAAAATCATTGATAACAAGTAAGGATGTACAAGGATGATAGGCAGTGAGAAAACTGCTATTGGAGCCTTTGCAGCACTAAAACTAAAGAAAAAAAAAGAGAGCAAAGCTAACAAGAAGAACTTTTGGCTTTGTTTGAGCTGACCGTCCTGATTTTGTATTCTTGTCCACACCTTGTTTCTTGTCAAGAGCTTGCTGCTTCATGATATTATCTTCAGTATTTTCAACAGGCGATCCCCACCTACCCATTCGTCCCAACTGTTGGCAAGATGTCCAAGCCATAGTAATGATTTCTGTATCCCTTTTTGAAAAGGGCATAATTAATAACGAAAGAAAACATTTCGAGTAAAGATTATACAACTCTAAGGTAGTCTTTCCAGGACAACACAATGAGATGTGCATTATTTTGAGTGATTATTTTGTAAATTAAAACAGGGTGATGCATGCATGATCTTATGGCTTAGAAAGCTTTAATAAAAAATCAGTTTTCAAAAGACACAGAAAATCGGTTTCATATATCTATTTTTACCACTTATTATCAAATGAAAAAAAAAGAAAAGAGAACACCATTCCTACTTTTATTATTATACTCTTTATTCCTTTCATTGGAATCCCATGCTACACCATAAGAGGTAGTTTTTCTTTATCCATAAACACCTTCAACCTGGTAAAGGAATCCTAGAATTTATGTACAACAATAAAAAGACTTTACAAAACTGAACCAGTTATGAACCTTCTATTTCTATTGTTATTTCCATGATATATATCATATTTTTCTTGAATGTTTTAATTATAAGTTTTATTTTTCTTGAATGAAACTAGATCCAAACTACAGCACAGTACCACTAGAAAACTGGGAAACATTGGAGGTAGCGCTGAGTTGCATCTTTACCTCATTCACTTCACATTCTAAAATTGGAAAATTTAATAATGTAGATAGAAATAGAATAGAAGTTATAGAAGGCATACTCACTTTTTATTCCAACCGGCAAAACACCAAACCGTACAAATGTTAATATCATAACCAGAAACTACTTTGCATTGCCTACATGTTGTCACCATAATATGCCTTATTATTCAAGAATGTGTACGGGGGGAGATTGTATTCAACTTACAAGGTAGTGAACAAAGTATCTCCATTCATTTTTCCTCCGCTCTGCCTTTTGAACCTGAAATGTGAAAAGTTAAAGTTGTTTAGTTTATAACTACAGAAACACAAAAAGAGTAAAGAATTCAAGGAATATAGCTGAATTTGGAGCAGGTTTAGTATTGGTAATTCACTTTTGGGAAAGGTTAAAGCTAGTTCCCTGTATATATACATACTACACAGATGGCCAATTGCATCTTTCAGAACGAAATCACCAACTACGCTGGTTATTGCCGTAGTGCTAGAGAGAGCTGGACTAATAAAGGGTTAAACTTATCTAAAAGGATATGTGAATTATGCCCTTCCGGTGAAAAGGTAAAATCATAATTACTACCCGAGCTAGATTGGAGTTATAATATATATTTTTTAAATTTATAATTTTGAGGAAGTAGACTGAAGCGTGCACTATGTGCAAGAGTAGTAAATTGGTCCAAATGAATAATTCAAACATGAAGAGAACCTGCAATTGATGCAAAAAAAGGAAACTCCTGCATCAATTTCTTTAGAACAAGATTTAAACCATTTCTTTGTGACTATTTCTTAATTGCAGGTTGGAATTCCAAATCAATATTGAACAAACTAATCAAAATCAACAACTGCCTTGGAAAATAAATAGCTATCTAGACCTTATTTCTTTTCTTTTCTTTTCTTTTTCTTTCCTTTTTGGGTAGAAAAGAAATACCTACAAGGAGCCAATTGCACGCAAAGACTAAGGATTACAACCCCAAAACCCTAGACACAAATTCAAAACCATTCCGTCGAAGCTTAACAAAATTCAAAAGGTAAACAAAACAAGAATAGAGAATTCGGAAAACTAGGGCACAGAGATTAAAGAATGGAGGTCAGGGAAAGAAGAACGAAGTAGGGTTCGTTTGACTTGCCTTGGCTTCGTAGATGCGAGGGGCCATGGTAGGCAAGGATCTTCTCACCCTCGGAGTAAGAGGCTGGAATTGGAGGGAGGAGCGTCGCCGCTAGAGGTGTCGCCGTCGGTGGGCGAGTCATCTCGGGACGAGTTTCGCCATTTTCGCGGAGTAGTACAGCTTCAGCAGCTCCTTCAGTTGAGAACTCGAGAGGATAGCACAGAAGCGCGGTCACTCTGTTGAGCTTGAGAGTGAACCGTAGCGCAGAGTGGGTGTTTAAATTAAAGTACAAGATGGGATGGGCTCTGATTTGTCACCTCTAATTAAAATCCCCCCTTCCCATTTTTTTTGTTTAGTTTTTAAAGGTTTTTTTTTTCTTTTGCCAAAACAAGGTTTATTATTGTTCCCATCCAAAACACTAAATAAGTCTTTTTCAAAAAATATAAACCAGCTTTTCCATATAAAAAAAAATTAATAATGTCATTCTCAGTGCACTATATGAATGAATGCTAAGACTCGAATTCATGACCTTTTCTAGAGGAGCAATTGTTTCCAAACCATTACAATAGTGGGTCCTTACAAATATTTTTATATACTTTCAATCAAGAGATGAGAGGAAATTTAACTTAGGACCTCTTGGTTAGTGAGTTACAATTTGTTGCATGAGTGTACATCTCATGGAAGGAAATTTGCCTATGAGGATCTAGTACAAACATATTAAGACATAAAATCTTTAAAACGAGGAGGAAACAAAAACCAATTAAGAAAATAAAAGAAAGTTAATAGATCTTACGGATTTTTGCTACAAAAGAGTTTGTTTTTGTGGAAAGATAATTGGGTGTTACTATCATACTATCGCGTGTGTTATTAATCTACGTGTTTATATAGATGGACAAACTTGAATGATATGTCATGAACGCAAGTATAAAATTACTAGATAAATACACATGTTATATATGAGTGTACTAGTAACACGAGGGTGTCACCGTAAGAATAAGAAAATGAAAAACATGGCAGATGACTCGACCCTAGGATCCCCCAATGCCGAGACTACTGACTGACCTCGAACTTACATGAAATATGTTTACTTTAAAAGAAATTCAGCAAACTTTTGCTAAGTACCGTAATTGTAAACATTGTATTGGCTGGTGCATATATATCAGGCAACATCCGTCATAAATACATCCATAATCAGTGCAAGATGAGTTAAAAATCATTCAGCAAATTGCTGTTTCAAATACAATCCCCACAATATACAATTCATTTCTTAGATGATTCATCAATGAGTTGCTTAACAAATTCCAATTTCTCTTCTTATCTAAGGTAAGGAAGAGAGTTCAACATACAAAGGATTAGCCACAAGCAGTCTTATGCTTTAACTCGATCCGTAACAGAAAGCCCCATAGGTTTAACCTCACGGTACAGCTCACCTGCTTCATACCTTTGGATTGCAGTGATTCACGTAGGACTCGCGTTTGCTCATTGAAGCGTTTATCACTTCCACGAATGATGCAGGAATTCGTCTAACGCAACACTTAACCTCCACATTGTCTTCGATTTCGTGGAGAGGAATAACACTGATCTGTTTGTTTGTTTGTTGAGATTTGGTCAACAGGCCTTGAATAAGCGTCTTCTTCCGTTCCAACGTCAGTTGATTCCTCATCACAGTCAATATCTTCATCACAGTTAATCTCCTCATCACAGTTAATCTCCTCATCATAGTTCATCACCTCAACTCTTTCAACCGGAGTTTGGTATGGTTTTACAGTTGCATGGCCAACTCCAAATATATCAACAAGTCTATCATAAAGTGGAAAATATTTGTCCCTCCACCCATCTGCCTCTTGTGATCCTGCAGGTTCAGTAAACAAACGTTAGTATAATTTATGCTACAAATATGAGATTACAAGTAACACATATGTATAAGTTGACACTTCATTGAACAACAAAAAATCAAAAGTAAAATATATTAGGCTTATTAGCCTAGGATAGAGTTAATACTATCATACCTGCACATAGGCTTTCCATGCCTCTTCACTGTCAATCTCCAAACATTTCTTCAAATCATTCCACCCAAACCCACTTCTGTTGATCATGTCATATATTAGACGGTATTGCTTCTTCAATTTTTTCATTTTTGACTCAACGTGTGGGTTAGCTTTCAGTTCTGATGCTGGACATAAATTGCATAAAGCTTTTTCTATTAGAGTCAATGTACCAGATTTGAAGGTACCATTTTCACGATAACCCTTTGCCACTAGATCCTCTAGGATCCCTAAAAGTGCATCCTCCTCCTCTTTGGTCCATACACGTCTGCTGCCTTTTCTATTTGTCTCATGGATTTCACTACTACCTCCAGTATCATCTTGCCTTCTCCTCTTTCCTTGTGAGGAATGCAATTGATCCGTTTGCTTGGTAGTTGAGTTTTGGTCAACTGATCTTGGACAAGTGTCTTCCTCTATCCCAAATTCAGTTGCATTAACCTCATCACAGTTTATCTCTTCAATTTTCTCAGCTGGAGTTTGGGATGTTTTTACATTTGCGTGGTCCACCTTAAATATTCCAACAAGTTTATCATAGAGTGGAAAATGTTTGCCCCTCCACCCATATGCTTCCTTGTGATGCTACAAGTTCAATCAACAAACGTTAGTGCTTATGGTACAAATGTAATATCACAGGTTAAAACATACGTTATAAACTGACACTTCATTTATCAACAATTCAAAAAGGATCATACTATGAAGTCAATATTATCATACCTGAAGATATGCTTTCCATGTCTCTTCACTGTCAACCTTCACACATTTCCTCACATCATTCCACCCAAACCCGGTTTGTGACCATGTCATATACTATACTGAACTGCTTCTTCACAACTTTTAATTTTTGACTCGAGTTGTGGGTTAGCTTTCAGTCCTGATCCTGGACACAAAACTCGCAAGGAATTTTCTATTACAATCAATGTCCAGCTCTGAAAGTACGATTAGCACGATGGCCCTTTGCAACCAGCTCCTCTAGGATGTCTACAAGTTGCATCCTCCTCCTCTTTGTGTCCATACACGTCTACTCCCTTTTTCTATACTTCTCATTGACTTGACTACTACTTCCAGTCTCATTCCTAAAAGGCCCTGGTGAAAAAATATCCAACCATTTTAACCATAACGATCACTAATAATAATACAAAACGTATCATTTCATATTCATTTAGAATTTGAATGCTGCATTCTTTAGTTTCAGCACATGGCCTCAAACATTATTTTCTTATTTCTTGTGTCTAAACTGCTAAAGAATGCTAGCAAAATTTGAGAAAGGAATAGGCAGAGAAAGGGAAATAAATTAGGTCCGTTTTAATTTTTCCAATTTGATGACATAGAATCCTAACCCATCATTTACTTCCTTAGTATTTATTTTGTATAATGTCCCAGGTAGAGGTTCCATATAAAGAAAAAGAAAAAGATTATTGACGTGCACCGAAGTCAACTGAGAAAACATACATACATATTGGTTAAAATGTCAAAACACAATTAAATTTTCAAATACACATATTTTATTTAAACCACCCCTATTTTTCCATCCAACTCAAAAGCATTTGGGCTACTCCTCAAGGGAGTCAAATGATCAGAGGATTCAACACTCATATAGTATTGAAACACTAAATTGTATCTCTGAAAGGTTGGAGGTACTTAGATCACGGATACATGTGAAGAACCAAATAGATTCTTGAAAGGCATATTTAATTTAACCATGAAACCATCATTTCTGTTATAATTGTTAAATGACAACCAAGAGAAGTTGCTTCTAAACAGTTCATATTGTACCTTAATCCGGCTTGATAAACAACTTCCGGATCATCAACAACTTGCTTCCTTATTATTGAGGGAATTTGACTCATGACAAGATTTTCCAAGAGACAAGTGTCCTAACAATTAGAGAACCCAGAAATGGCCCATCAAAGAAATGGCAGCAAGAGAAAACATAAATAAGACCTAAGGAGAATATGAAACAGTTCTCAAGGAAGCATTTTTCATCTGTCAGTAGAAGAAACATATGCAGTTTTGCATAGACAGAGGATAATTGAAAGTAGAAAATAACATGATCATGTGTATAAATGCAATAAAAGAAAAGGAACTAGAAAAAAGAGTTGTGAAAGGTTATAGTTGTTTTTACATGAAAATTACAGCAGAAAACGAGAGAGTAAAGTCAGCTACTTCAGACGGAAGCATAATTTAATCTCAAACATACATAAAACCCAGAATTGATGCAAAGAAAACATTCGTATCAAATTTCCAGCATAAGGTTAAAGCATTTTCTAGGTGAACAAAATTCATGATTGCAATCAGCATTGGACAAACTAATCGATCAATCTTGATAATACTACAGCTCTAGTAAATTTTATAAAATTGCAGAGCTAAATAAATAAATAAATAAATAAAGAATTCGGAAAAGTGGGGCAGTTAGATTAAAGAAGATGAAGGTTGGGAAGAGAAAGGAAAAGTGGCTTGCCTTGGCGTCGTACGCAAGGATCATCTCTCCCTCCGAGTAGAGGCTGGAATTTAACGGCGGCGCGTCGCCATTGGTGGCGGAGTCGTCCGTCGACGAGTTCCCCATTTTTGCAGACCCAACAGTCAACCGCTTGAGGACAAAATTGCTGATCCGAGTCACTCTAATAATTCCACTTCTCTTTTGGGGGGAGGTTGTAAATTATTATTTTTTTACTTTTTCGGTTTTTAGGAGACGATTTTCACTTTAATATTTTATCCATTTGTTATTTTCCTCTTATCCTCGTGCTTTTACAATGAAATAACAAAAGAAAAATTAAAGTCAAATGGGGCGGCATCGTTTATTGTCATTTTTGTAAATGGATGCAAAAGAGATTATTATGAATCTTCAAACTTATGAGCAAAGCTGGTCGGTCGTTTTCCCCCTTTTTCTTCATATAAATAAATAAAAAATAAAAAAAAGCTGGTCGGTGGAGGGTAGATGAAATTAGGGCTTTTAAAATCGTTTTGCTCATATTTCTTGTTAATTTGCTCCACGGGAGTGTAACTAGGTTGTTAATCTATTGGTTAAGTAGGCGCTCTCATGTCTCAGGATTTTTAAGTGTGGTTAGAGGATGGTCCTTTATGGATTTATGATGTTTTGGCCAATGACAAATTATTTCTTAAATTAAGTTTATACTGGATGTGATGCAGTGGTACTTTTTTCTTTGACCAAATTTTCCTCCATTTTGGACTTTTTAAAGGCAAGATTTTTAATGAGTCCACACTTGTTACATTACTAAGTTTAGTTTTTCTTTTTGTACTATAACATTGTTGTTTTAATGAAGTTATCTCACTTTGATAAAATAATAATAATAATAATAAAAATAAATAAATTATAAAACATAGAGAGTGCGTGCGTGTGCGTTAGGTCAGCTGGAGAGATAGTGTGTATATCTCTTTCCATATGAGTTTGAATTTGATTCTCTTGTTACATTTGAATTTGATTCTCTTGTTACATAAAGTAGAATAGTTTAGATTATTATTTTATAAAAAACACAAAGAAAATTACAAAAATATTCAAATGAAAGGTGTTTATCACTACCGTGGGCTTTCATATACAAAGACATTCTATTGAAGAAGCCTCATATCTACATATATAATATTATAATATATATATATATATATATATAGCTTCTATTGAGAGATCTCTCGAATAAGTTATTTGAGAGACACCCTTGTAGGGCCCATTCCTCATTGTATTTTACTAATCCAAACTGTCTATTTTGTAGATATTCATTCAAAGATCATCTCTACAAAAAAATCACTTGAATCGATATCATTTGGCCACTCAATTAAATTATTGAAATTGAAGTACTTTTCTTGATGCATTGTGTTTATTGATTTTGTTGGTCTTAATTAGATGCCTTAATGATTTTTAATTTGCATGATTTTTTGTAAGGATGATCTCTGAATGAAGATGTGAAAATAAATAGTTTGGATCGTTGAAAAAGTTTTGTAGGGTAACCTAAAGAATGTCCCTCAAATAAAATTATTTAAAGAATCCCTCAATAGAAGGGGACTATATATATACTAGAAAAAATATTATATTTGAATAAAGGCTCTATTAAATACAATCTATTCATTAGGGTTGCCATTCATAACTTGAGTCTCTCCATTTATGGTGTGTTTACCAATTAAGAATTGGAATTTTCATTAGGAATTGAATTCAGCCTATGGGGGATTCATGCGTTTACTTCACATCAAAGAATTAAAAAATAAGTGAGGCCCACACAAAATTAGGAATTGAATTCCTGATTTTGGAGGAATTCAATTCTTGGGTGGGAGATGGTACTTTAATTCCCGGAGAACTAACCCATTAGGAATTCATCTTTTTTACCCATTATATCCTCACACAATTTGTAAAATTCCAAATTTGCCATCCAGTTTAACCCAACAACAAGGACATTTTAGTAATTAGTATCACTTCTACCCCAATTCATATGGTTTAGTAAATAACTTCAATAGGAATCCGGAATATAACTCCCTTCAATCCATATGGTTTAGTAAACAATTTCAATAGGAATTCGGAATCTAATTCTCCTTAATCCAACTCCTCCTCAATTCAATTCCTCCTAATCCAATTACGGATTAGTAAACATGCCATTAGTATAAAAAGTAGAAATGGGATGGGTACATGAGCTCCGTTGTATAAGAGTTGGAACATGTATGGAAACTTACTTACATGATAAAGAAAAAATTTGCGAGAAAAATATAAAATGAAATGACATGAACATAAATTATTTTACCTCGAAAATACATGGAGTATAAATATAAATCAAATCAACAAAAAATGTAAATAAGAAAATACATAATGACTATTTCTAGTTTCTATTGAGATGATCACGAATATTCATTGATGGGTGTTATCTGTAAATTTGTGTCCTATACCAGGGCTTGGGCCTGACTCTTTAATCCTCCAAGAGTTTCAACATTTGTGAATTGGTTTCCTGTACCAGGGCTTGGGCCTGACTCTTTAATCCCTCCAAGAGTTTCAACATTTGTGAATTTGTTTCCTGTTCCAGGGGTTGGACCTGAGTCCTTATCCCTCCAAGAGTCTCAACATTTATGAATTTGTTTCCTGTACCAGGGCTTGGACCTGAGTCCTTAATCCCTCCAAGGATCTCAACATTTGTTACTTTGTTTCCTGTACCAGGGCTTGGGCCCGAGTTTTTAATTCCTCCGAGAGTTTCGACATTTGTGAATTTGTTTCCTGTACCAGGGCTTGGGCCAGAATCCTTAATTCCTCCGAGAGTCTCAACATTGTGAATTTGTTTCCTGTACCAGGACTTGGGCCGGAATCCTTAATCCCTCCAAGAGTCTCAACATCTGTGAATTTGTGTCCAGTACCAGGACTTGGACCGGAATCCTTAATCCCTCCAAGAGTCTCAACATCTGTGAATTTGTGTCCAGTACCAGGACTTGGACCGGAATCCTTAATCCCTCCAAGAGTCTCAACATTTGTGAATTTGTTTCCTGTGCCAGGACTTGGGCCTGAACTTTTAATCCCTCCAAGGGTTTGTTGATTGGTAAACTGGTGCCCCACGCCTGGGCTAGGGCCCGATTCTTTGATGGCTTCAAGAGATAACCCATCAAAGAAACCTCCAATCGCTCTACGACCAGAGTTTCTGTGCTTCATGATATTGAAAGGTCGAGCACTTACTGCAATGAATGTGGAGCTCAGCAAAAGAAGCAGCAAACTGAAAAACTTGTTGTCATGTTGGTATTGGACAATTGAAAAACAGAGAGAGAGAGAGAGAGAGAGAGAGAGAGAGAGAGTATTGTTGGTTTGTGTTTTGTGTGATCTGCTTGTTGGTTTGTGTTTTGTGTGATCTGCATGATGAAGTATTTGGTCTGGCCTATTTATAAGGTAGCAAGTTAGAATGTGAGACGAGGCTTGTTTGACTAAGATACTTGGCATGCTAAATTCAAACGAACGTGACATTTCCAATCTTTCATGGCATGCCATTTGTTCATGTGCTGCAATTAGGAAGCAACATCGATGGTTCTTGATCTCTAGCTAACATGTAGAAAAAGGAATTGGAAAGATTGGTTGCGAGTCCAAGTTAGAAAATGAGGAAGAAAATAATATATATATGATGGAAACAGTATTGAATATCCTCTACTAGCTAGCCGGCTGCTATGAAGCCATCAGAAAGTTCTTGTAGTTTTGGGGAGAATCAAAGAAAAAAAGAGGTCAAATTAGACTATGCATTGTTTGATTTGAATTCCATGGCTGCAGTATAACGTGACTTAAACGATTTATTGGGATTTTCATGACCAGTCAATTTTCCTAGTTGTAATATATCAATTGGGCAAGGGGCCAATCGGGCTACCTACATTTTATTTTTGTCAAAATAGCCACCATAGAAATTCCATGATAAGAAACACCTTCATATTTAAAAACCTATACTTATACACGTACATTGATTTAGACACCATTTTTTTTTTCATATTTTATAATTAAGAAAATAAGAAAACTCTTTGTTTTTCAGTTGCCATGGATGTAAGTAAACTAAATCTGTCTTTTAGTTTTAATACATTACATTTTTTTTAATCGATTGACGTATCGTATGAGCATACTAAGGTATATACTATACTATATAGTATCATACTATGTTAAAAATGTTTTTCTCCGTAATGGTATTGGAATTTATTTAGAGGAGATTCAGGACTTCACACATTTTTATAGCCCACCATTATTGACAAACCAAAAGAGGCAGGTCTGTTTGGGGGTTTCCTTGTAACTCCCTTCAAGACCTGCTCATGTCTTCATGCATGGCAAGGTTGTGCACTAGTTTAGCAAGACATAATCAGAAATTTTTCAACGAGTAGCTAACTAAAGTTGTTAGTTTAAAATCTAATGATTATTTTTTGGGTATTTATAATATCTATAGTCTTTCTATAAAAAAAAAAAAGGAGTAAACATTAAATCATATATACGGACTACCTGCACTTTTATTTGTTTCAAAATAGCCATCATAGCAGCTCCATGATAAGATACACATTCATATTTAAATACCTATACTTATACACGTACATTGATTTAGACACCATTTATTCATATTTTATAATTAAGAAAAAGAAGAAACTTTGTTTTTCAGTTGCCAAGCATGTAAGTAAACTAAATCTGTCTTTTAGTTTTAATACATGACATTTTTTTTAATCGATTGACGTATCGTATGAGCATACTGAGGTATATACTATATAGTATACTGTGTTAAAAATGTTTTTCTTCGTAATGGTATTGGTGGAATTTATTTAGAGGAGATTAAGGACTTCACACATTTTATAGCCTACCATTATTGACAAACCAAAAAAGGCAGGTCCGTTTGGGGTTTCCTTGTAACTCCATCCAAGACTTGAAACACATTCTGCTCCTTTCTTGCATGGCAAGGCTGTGCACTAATTTAGTCTCATGTATTATCTCATTGTATACGTAAATCTTATGTGGAACCACTCATTTCGCAAACCCCCATGACTAAGTGCGCGCCCGATCCCATGATAATTTGATTTACGGGTTTCTTGGAGGAAATTTTGAATTCAAATCTTATAAACGATAGTCGTTGAATGCAATACAACAAGCAAATGCAAGACTTTTTTGGCAAACCTCCATGGTGTGATTTTATTTTGCACTGCTTGATTGAGTTTGAGTTAGCTTAGTCTCCGTTTGGCATGACTTATTTGGGGTCAAAATCACTTTCTTCAAAATCTTGGGCTACACACAACCCGTTTGGTAAAAATAGAAAAATCATATTTTTATGAGAAATCGCTGCCAGCCATAGCCATTTGGTGAATCAGCCAAGAGAAAGCGGAAATCGGAATGGGAGAACCGGTTCTAAACTGCACTAATAATATCCTTATAAACAATTACATTCATTATCTTTCGTCTTCTTCTCTCGTACCTGCACATTTCAGCTCTTTTTTTTTTGGACAACCAAAATTCAGCTCTCTCACAAGCTCTTTCTCAGAAAACTCTCAAATTTGATTACTTAATTATTGAATTTTCTTAAATCATCGAATAACAATTTGGTAAAGAAATTCTATTTAACTCCTACATAATTTTCCATTTGCAAAACAGACTGCCCACAACAAATTGAATATTATTCGAAGGATGAGAAAAGCAATGGGTGTTTTGTTTCTTTGTCAAAGAAAGAGATTCTTAAAAGTTATGACGATAGGTGGGACTCAACTAGTTTTGCTAAACTCAGACAAAGAAAAAGTTATGTACAGTACAGGAGAGGAATGCGGAAGAAGAATGAACAAAGCCAATCACGATACAAATAAGGGATATTTGTAGAAATATCACCTGAACTTATACATCAGTTTCAATTTGTCACCTTAAAGAAATATTTAAGCGAAATGTCATCTTAAGTTTTCAAAATTCATGATTTGTCACCTGACTTTAACATCATCCAATTTTTCATCTATTTTGAAGGGTGTTTTAGTCTTTTTAAACAAGAGAGTTTGCATAGCTTTACATTTAAATTATATAAAAAAGAGGGTTTACATATTGGAAAGACTAAAATACCCTTAAAAATGGATGGAAAATTGAATGATGTTAAAGTTAGGTGACAAATCATGGATTTTGAAAACTTAAGGTGACATTTTGCTTAAATTTTTCTTTAAAGTGACAAATTAAAATTGATGTATAAGTTTAGGTAACATTTTTACATAAATTCTTACAAATAAATCCAATAAGGCTCAAAGGCCGGTCAATACAAAGGTTAGCCCAAAATGGCATACCCCTAGCCCTACCACTCCCAAAAATAAAGACAATCGGGCCCAACCACATAAACAGCCCGACCTCAGAAGGCTTTTAAATTTAAGGAGAGAAAAAGTAATTATTTATGTAATTTATTATAATTTATAATTGAGGAAAACACTTCATTTTTCGTTTTGTAGAGATTAAAAATATAAGAAAGGTCACGATTATTTTCCATAATGTGTATAGACGAAGTATTAGTTAAAGTTACAAAATAAGGAAGATGATTAGAGATGTCCTAAAAAAAATTAATTTGTTACAGATTAAATAAACATTCCATGCATATAGCATGCAAGATTATTGTGCTAGGGAGGTAGAGGATCTGCATCAAAGTCTATTCTCAATGAGAGAGAGAGAGAGAGAGAGAGAGAGAGGTTCATGTGGCCAACGATGAAGGAAGGAAGCATCCAGATCCAAAATGAGAGTGCAGAAAGCCAACAAATGAGTGATACTCTCTGCCCTACAAAATAAAGGAGGATTTAATTAAGCAACTGGGTAATATAATATGATATGGCATCTAGTCATTGCCTAATCAGTGTCCCTTCACTGCCTTTGACCTTATGTTGTTTTAGTTATATGATTATATCTATCTAGCCATTTGTTTTGCTACTGTCTTTTCTTTCCTCTCACTCTAGCTATATCAGTACACAGTCACCCTCACACACAGCTTAGCTTTGATGTTGAAATTCGTGCAGTTTTCAATACTGAGAAGAAAATTATCATTAGATAATACATTAGTAGGTAGCTTGGTATTACTTATCATTAAAGGCAAGATTTTTTTGTTTAAAAGTAAGGGGTGAGTACGGTTCGATCCAGCTTAATTCACCTCCAAAACAAAAAATTGAATAAAATTGCATTTAATGCGGTTATCTCACCCCCCTTAAGCCGTCTGACTTGAAATGATGGAACTTAAATTCCATCATTTTAGAATTTTATGTAATTTTCAATTACTTCATCCAAATAGAGAGTAAATCAACCTCTCGGTGTTTTACCCACAGATATACAAGGCATCAAAATCTAGTCTATTCTTCTTTTGTAACATTTATTAAGAAATAAAGGGCAAAAAAATAGGCTGACCGCACGATGGAGGAGGCATCCGGATACAAAAAGGGAGCAAATATAAACGATACTCTCTGCTGCCCTACCAAACAAGAAGAAGGATTAAGTTATTAAATTAGACACCTTACTTGGCATAAAAAAAGACCACATCTTGATCTTGTCATTGCCTAAATCCCTCACTCCCCCATGTTATCTTCAAGCTGAAGTAGCTAAGTAGCTAGCCATTGTTTTGCTACTCTCTCTCTCTCTCTCTAGCTCTCTCTCACGAAAAAAAAAAAAGCCATGGCGGCTGATAAAGAAGAAGCACATGTTCTCTTGGTTGTGGCACTACAAGCTCATATGAATCCTATGCTCAAGTTCGCCAGATGTCTAGCATCGAAGGGTGTCTTTATCACTCTCGCCATAACTGAAACTGCAAGAGACACCCTTCTAAACTTCAACACTTTCACAACCCAAAACCCCAAAATCAACCTTGAGTTCTTCTCAGATGGGCTCACCGCGGAATTCAACCGTGAGAAGGGTGGAGAGGCCTTGACCACCCTTCAAATCTCAGGTTCCAAAAACCTCTCAAACCTCATCAAAAACCTCACTTTCGTTAAGAAACTAACAATTTCCTGCATAATTTTCAACCCCTTTGTTCCATGGGTTGCTGATGTAGCAGCTGAACTTGGCATCCCTTGTGCCTTGCTTTGGAACCAATCTTGTGCAACCTTTTCAATTCTTTACAGATACTCTAAAAAAATCAACCCATTTGATCCAAACTTTGAAATGAACCCAAGTGAGATTTCGGGTTGTCCTGGAATTCCAAATTTAGAAGTCAAAGATCTTCCTAGCACTATCCTCCCTTCAACCCCTTTCCATTTTAAGAAGCTGATATCAGATTCAGTTCAGAGCTCAGAGAAAGCAAGTTGGGTTTTGGGCAATTCGTTTTATGAGCTCGAGAAGGACATCATAGACTCAATGGATTCACTCATTCCAATTCGCCCAATTGGCCCATTGGTCTCATCATTTATACTGGGCAGAGCAGAAGAAGATGATAACAATACCCTTCACATTGACATGTGGGAGGCTGAAGAGTCCTGCATAGAATGGCTCAACAAGCAGCCAATCTCCTCTGTTATTTATGCCTCATTTGGCAGAGTGACTGTTTTGTCACAAATTCAGATAGACAACATTGCCATGGCATTGAAAACCAGCAAAAGACCATTTCTTTGGGTGCTAAAGGCCCCAACGGAAGGCTCCAAGATGAAGTTGGGTGAATTGCCATCTGGGTTTTTAGAAGAGACCAGAGAGAGGGGCATGGTGGTCAATTGGTGCTCTCAGGAGAAGGTGCTTATGCATAAGGCAGTGGCTTGCTTCATGACCCATGGTGGGTGGAGCTCTACACTCGAGACTGTGGCCTCTGGTGTGCCTGTTGTAGTTTATCCAGAGTGGACTGATCAGCCCACAAATGCCAAGCTTTTGGCTGATGTGTTTAGGGTTGGTGTGAGAATTAGGGTTGGAGAAGATGGGATTGCTGGCTCAGAAGAAATGGGAAGATGCATTGAAGAGGTTGTGGATGGGCCAAGGGCTAAAGAAATGAAGAAGAGAGCTTTGGAGTTGAAGGAAGCAGCAAAGAAAGCAGTGGAAGATGGTGGTTCTTCTGACCTGAATATTAATCAATTTATCAGGGAAATTTCTGGGAAATCTTGCTAAGATTATTATCTAGGAAGAGGAACTGTTATAATTTGACTCATCATTCATCTAGGTTAGCTCTGTGTTTCTGTATTTTTTTTTGTTTTTTTTGTTTTGGTTTGTCTAGGAGGTTTCAATTTCAAATGTTTTGTTTTTTTCACTTTAATAATTGTAAGCACGACATTATCTACAATGGAAACAAAGTGGGATCAAACATTAAAGTACTTAGGGACGTAGTGAAGTACTAAAAGCCAAGAAGGTAATGAAGTGATAAGGTTGAGTTGAGGTGATAAAATTCAGAAAGTTCATGATTGTCTATTGTCGACTTGTACTTCATGCACCAATTATTGAGTATGTAATTTTTATTATATAATTTGAGCTTTACAAAGTTATTTATTTGTAATGTTTGAAAAGATAAGAAAGACTTTACAAAGTTGCATGTTCTTGAGTGTCGGCAACAGAAAAAGAAAAAGATTAAATAGAAGAAACAATAAAAACAGAAGAAGTTATATTGACCAATAATGCTATGTCACGTGCAATTGTTATCCTTATTACGTTTGTCATAACGTTATTGATCGGGAATAAGAAATAGAAATAGTGATATTTTATGGGTACTGCTATTTCCACCCACCCACCTTATTTTCAAAATTTTATAAACAAATTTATCTAATTTTTAAAAATAACAAAAACTAATTATTTTAAAAAATAAAAACCCAACAGCCACCAAATCTCTCTCACCCAGCCACCCAACTTGTCAGCCATCCCACCCCGTTGGCGGCGACCCCTCCCAGTGCCGTCGACGGTGACCCCTCCTCGTGCCGTCGACAAATCCTCCTTTTCCTCTCTATTTCTCTCTATCTCTCAGTCTCTTTGTCTCTCTCTGTTTCTGTGTGCCAGACATTCAGACCCGAGCCCAAATAAAAGACCTAACTTGGTTGAAACGTTGGTATAGAATCTCCTTAATACCAAATCCCTACTTTTGTTTCTCCCTCAACGGGTTATTGGGTTTTGGATTGGTAGGGGGTTGAAGGCTAGCATGCTTTTAATGAAAGCAAGGGCATGCTGTAGGGACTTGGGACTAAAGGGTGTCTTTCGGGATTTATTTGGAATTGTGATTGAAGAAGAAGAATAAGAAGAGGTTGTTGGGTTTGTTTGGGTTTTTTTTTAATTTTAATTTTTTGCTTTATTCCAGGTTTTGGTTGAATTAATAATAAAAGGGTATTTTAAGAATAAAAGTGGGTGGAAAAATAGGATTGTGTTTTTTCAAATTTACATGGTGGGTGGGAAGATAAGGTGGGTGAGAAAATAGGACAAAGGGTGGAAATAGCAGCACTCTATTTTATTTCATAGAAGTCTTTCTCATTGGGCAGGCTGTGGACATAGCTAACCTTGATATTTTGGAATCCCAGAATTCTTCAACTCTTGCACATTAATATAAGGGAGATTCACTATTATACCCAATATAGGAGCCCAAATGATAAAAAACCTTATATGAAATGGACTTTAGAAACACACCCAAAGCCCATTTACAACATAATAAAAAGGCTTTTAACTTCTTTTAAATTACAAAATTGTCATTGGTTTCTTAAAACAAACCCAACTCCAAAACCTCATAAAAAAGCCCAAAACTACCATTGAAATTCGCTAATTACTCGGCAAAATTTTGTTTCTATATCATGAGAGAGAAGAATAGTAGGGAAAATTAAGGGACTCAGGGCTATGGTTGTTGAACCATTCTTGAGGGAGGAAAAGAAACAAAACTGAACTAGAAATATAACATGTCAAACATGCTAGACTTTGTAGGTTTATTATTTTTATTTATTTTTGGTATGATTTATTGGTAGAGTTTAGGGTTCAAATCTTATGAAGGACATTAGCAACTCATTACATTTTCCGTAGCTAATAATATAATATATACATATATGCATATATTAATATAAATTATATATTTTGGTATTTTTAAAAAAATCTTTATTGGAATTACCAAAATGTTAACATGCACTCCTCTAAGATGTAATTTCTCCCTAATTATTTCAATATGAGAAAAGTACCTGATGACTTTTATCAACTCCCAAAAAACAATATCAATTGTATTTTTATCGAATAGGGTTATGGGGTTATAAATCTGAGTTGGTCATTCAAAATACTTCGAGTTAAATTTGAGTAGGAGGAGCTCATGAGATTTAGGAGCTCTTAGAGCTCTTAAGAGGTGGATAGGGAGCATGATTGAAGTTGTGTTTTTTTTCTTTCAATTTCTGAATTCCTCCTTAAATTTTATCTAAGGAGGTGAGTGGTGGAGCCATGATTTCATGTGTGGGGGGGCCTCTCACAAAATATAAACAATAAAAAATTTTGAACACACAATACATACCAAAATATCTTATATATCACATATAAAAAAAATCATATTGCATATTCATTACAATTATAATTGTCCTCGAAGACTTTTCATATTTTGAAGCCTTCATCTATACTATTTCTCAATATATGCAACCAAACAATCATTCATCCACTAACTCAAGCTTTGATTTTCTTTTGAAAATCTTTCGATAATTGAAAAACATATATGGACTGAATTTAAATTAAAACAACGAACATCTCCTTAACTTATAAATCGAAACAAAATGGGCAATCAATTCAAGTAATCAAACCAATAGAGAATCATATATATGGAATACACTAAAATTAAACTTTGACCAATACACGTTCACAATTGCAACAAATGGATAGACAAATACATACTAAGCAAGAAAAACTGCAAGGGATAGACAAATACATACTATACTATCATAGAATATATTAAATTGCATAACAGCATAATACTTGTTTTTTAAAAAATAAAATAAAAAATGAGTGGTATGTTTACTAATACCAATCAATAATGAGTATTGGAATGATTCCAATTACTGATTTTCTTGTGTTTACAAACACATGGGTATTGGAATAATTCCAATTCATCATTTCCCTTGTGTTTACTAACACATTAGGAATAAAAAATTATGTAGGTTTCACATTAAGATCCTTAATTAAATACCCTCAAAATCATGAATAATATCAACTAGGGGTGAGTAGTTGATTCGATTCCATTTGTTCGTTGTTGAAAAAAAAAATAGAATTTTATTAATGAGAGGAAGGGAACAAGTACAAAAACCAGGCTATGTCCTAGAGGATTAGGCAAGCAACTATACACATAAGAGTTCAATCGTCGGTCTAGCCAAGTAGCCTACCATCTCTTGTTTTACCTTTAAAAGTCTCAAAGAGCTATTGGTTCCAATTTCTTTATTACTCTATCTAAGTTCCCAAATTCATGACTTTCTCCATTCATAGTAAATAAATATCTATATGACTCTTCTGGTCCATAGTAATATTTGTAAAATTAGTTGAGACATGTCTGTTTATAAAACTAGTTATCTTTGACAAAGTCAAACTAAACAAACCACCTAAGAATTGATTCTACCCATCAAAACAAAAAGAAGAAAAAAAGGATTGATTCTAATAATATCGTCAATGCTTTATTATATTTTTCATATAGAAGGAGAATATAACTAGTTGGTCAAATTCTATAGTTACCATGTAAATTTCATATTATCAAACTTGGGCTTTTTTGAATTTCGTTTTAAAGGCTGTGCAATTTATTTATAAATGAATCCCTTGGGTCAGAATTTATTGGATGTAGGTAATTTATTTATTTATTTTTCACTCCCCTGTCCTCAAAAATCCATTTTTTTTACTTGGACTTGAGCAACAATCGTCCAATAAATTTATCTTTAATACCAAAAGCGTTGATACCAAGTGGAGGCTTTATGGCTGTGATACCAGATATAGGAATAACTACTTTGACTGCTAAGCCTACAAAATTAATATAATCATAAATTATTTAAAAAGTTAAAAGAAATTTAATTTAATTTAATTCCTCCACCACTCCCATCTAATTCCTTTTACTAAAAACAAATACCCAACTGGTTCTTTTTCCAAAAAAAATATAAATTAATATCCACCAATTGAGATTCCCATGAAATTGACATATGTGGATCTAGTTTTCATGGTATCATTGCTTTGCTTTGCTTTGTTGCTGGGTGGTTTTGAGAGAAGAAGGAATGTGAAAAATAAAAGGTGAACATTAATTCAGTGTAATTGAACCATTTAGACCGTTGTTTATGTGACATCGACATTTGAGAACCCCAAACAACTTGGAGGCTTTTGCAGCACACATTTCAAATTTGATTTGGTATATCATGCACCTACTTATAACCCAAAAAGTGTGCAATGTGCACCAACCGACCCTGTGACATTACTCAAACGAGTAAACCCATGTTTTTTTTTTGTTTGGTCGGAGGCAGGTAACCCATGTTACCATGTTGGCAAGTCACAAAATTGGGTCATAAATTCATCCAACTGTGAAAGAGAAGGACAGTTGTTCAAGTCAACAATTCTTCATCGCGCACTCAATAATCGTCCATTCACGCTTGAATGATCGGCTATTTCAAACACATTTTAACAACTAAAAATCATCTATATAATGCATTAACAGTTGAGAGTCGCATTGATGCCAATCATAGCTCAATCTCAATGTGAAATTGAAGCTTACTCCCACCGTCTACGCCTGAACTCATGAGCCATGACCAATGGGAAAATGAAAAGTTTGGGTCAAAGTCAAAAACACTTCTTTTAATGGATCCCACAACCAAAAGCTCTACACCGTCCTTTGCCACCCAATCCCTCCCACCCCTTATAACAAAGGACGTTAAATAGCTTATGAAATGAAGATGCCAAAGAACCCCAAAGCCAATCTTTTCTGCTCCATTCTTTTTGCTTAGGAGGAGAATATAGTTGAAAGAATCATCCTATATAGTTGGGGGGAAGAAAGAGGTTCATTAAACAAGTTATAGTTCTTGAAGCATCAAGAATGAGACACTTTTGCTTATGTCTATTAGTTTTGATGGCGCTAGTGTTCTTCTCACAGTCCAACGTTGTTGTTGTTCAAGTTGAATGTAGAGCTCTTCGTTCCAAAGTTTCTGGTAATGGGCATAGATTGATTGGATCAAAACCTTCATTTTCAAGCTCTGCAACTGCAAGGAAGAAGAGGGACAAGGTTTTTGTAAGGTATCAAATGTCTACGTTGGCTTCTGGGCCAAGTAGGAAGGGCTCTGGCCACTAGCTTAATTCCATACTTTTAAAACTTTTTTAATGGCTTCCTTCAATCTTCATGTAATTCTTCTTTATGTATATCATCAGATGTGTATGTTTGTAGCCTAAACATATGTATATTTGCAACGGATTATTATGAAATTCAAGAAACGAAACACACTTCTTAGAATCTATAGCTTATTGTTATTGGCTTAATTTTTCCAAATAGTTCGTATACCGACTTGTTGCTGCAAACTCTAGAGCAACTTTCTAGCTTTCTGCTAGCAAAATCAGAAGCCAGTTAGCTAACTGTGACTCTGAATGATCTGCTCTGCTGCAATTTGTAGTTAAAAAAGAAAATAAAATCCCCCGCCGGAAATTTGAAGCCTTACTTAACAGTATGTTTATGTTATATTTTGGTCCTCCTGATGCTGAAATTGTATCGTGATATTAGAGCACGCACTTCCTTCATTCGTTGGCTCAATTTGATCACATGCGCTCTAGAATTTAATTGATTCACATATTTACCACAATCTGGCTGCTTACAAAGGATCGCGTTAGAAACTATAAAAGTTAAAATTCCAGTAGAAATTTGAAGCTTTCATTGCAGTGCATAATATATTGGGTCTTTCGACCGTTACCAATTGATTTTGAGCTGAATGCTTTTAAGTCTAAACAAAAACCCGTCTTTTTAAAGTAGCGGAGCCAAGAGTGTCAAAAAGCATACAAATTGTATGATACAAGAGTAAAAACTTAAAAAGGCAGATTTATTTTATTAGATTGAAACCTCAACCGTTGGAAGAATTCTTTTCCTGATAAATATGCTTTTGTTCCCTGACCCATGTGTGATCTGAGATTCTAAGAGATATATTAGTTCCAGAGCATTTTAACGTGTTCAGTGTCAGTATCAATCACGAGTTTTGAGTCCCCTTCAATTTGAATGCTTTTTTGCATTTGATCCTACTGCCCAAGCTAGCCAATTTTGCAAGGCTTGGGTCAGAGGCCACACCATTAAACGTCGGCGCAAGCACAAGGAGAAAAATTTCCATGTCACGGCAGCACTGCCCCTTCTCTCTATCTCTCCTCACGTAACAAGAGTCAAGTGGGTTCAATCAAAGATGAGAAACAACACTACTATGTTGAATCTTAAAGATGAGATATCAGAGCTAATAGTACAATAATCAAAGACAATACCAAAATCAACACAGCCACACCGAAGTTAGCTTTACTGGCAAGAAACTAAAAACAAGCGTAATATTAATACTTCACAGAACACACAAGCTCATCCTTATCTGGCATCGCCAAACTTCAATTGGGAGAAAATTTGGCTTGGTGTTGTGTCCACTGATCCGTCCGCGGAGACAGCTGTATCGTCTGCGTTAACTGTGGAACTAAGTGAAGGAAGACGCCCAACATGTATGAATGCTGATGAAGCATTGGCTGTGCTGTCCTCAGAACTAAGTTCTCTAGGATTTAGTGCTAGATGGAGCTTTAATGCATACTCCAAGTCAGACAGCACATTACCCATTGTAGGCCGATCATTAGCTTCTTTTCGGAGACATTTCTCAGCCGTGTCACTAAATACTCGCAGCGAGTGAGCATCAATCTGACCCTCAAGTGAAGAGTCTACAACCTGTTCAAGCAACCCTTTCGTCTTGCAATGTAGAACCCATTCAGCTAAGTTCATTTCATCTCTTGGGAGATTTCCATTAATAGGAGGTCTTCCACATAACACCTCAAGAAGAACTACCCCGAACGAGTACACATCAGATTTTTCAGACAACTGTTCGGACATCATGTAGTCCGGATCAAGGTAACCAATGGTGCCTTTCACTTTGGTGACGACATGAGTTTCATCAACAGAACCATGTTTTGAAAGGCCAAAGTCAGCAACTTTAGCAACATTGTTTTCATCAAGCAATATGTTGTTGGACTTAACATCACGGTGGATGATGCCCCCAGCTGCAACCGTGTGGAGGTAATCCAGACCCCTTGCTGCACCAATGCAAATTTCAAGTCTCTGCTTCCACGGCATACGAGGAACGTCCGAAGCGTATAAATGATCACTCAAGGTCCCATTTTCCATGAACTCATAGACAATTATCATCTCAGACTTTTCATCACAGTACCCAATTAGGGAAACAAGATGGCGATGGAGAATCTTGGACAAAATCTTGATCTCTGTATGGAATTCTCCAAGGCCTTGGCGTGAACCTTTCTTAGCTCGCTTGACAGCTACTTTTCTTTCATCGAGGAGGGTTCCTCTGTAAACATTCCCAAAGCCACCTTCACCAAGCAGCTTTTCGTCGTCAAAGTTGTTTGTTGCACGCTGAACTTCAGCAAATGATATCTTCACCCCACGAATCGCAGTCAACCTTCTTATGTGTTTCAAACCAAACAAGATTCCGAAAGCCAAAATGCAGATGAAAGACAGGCTTCCAACAACCGAACCAACCACAAGACCCACATTTTTCTTCAGAGACTCTTTCACATCAGAAACTGAAACTGACCCCTCCATTATCTCCAACATTTCCAGACCATTCAGAAAGGCAGTTTTGTTTGTAGAGTTTATCCGAGCGCCTACGCTGATGCTAATGAGTTGAGACTCATTAGAACTCACCACAAAATCATAGTAGAAAGGAGTAGCAGACTGTGTATCGAAAAGGGACTGATATCCACCAACCTTCTTACTGAAGTTGCCATTTGAGTACAAATTAAATACTATATTACCAGGTTGACCAATAATGTCACAGAAGTGAACCCGGACAAGGTGCCTAGCGTTTCTTCTCGCAGCATTAAAAGACCAGGTTATGTTGAAGGAATCGAATGACCTGCTAGGAGTAATATTCATCTCTTTGGCAGTTCGGTAAACAGAATCCGGGGCAATAAAATCATTAGCAGCAATGAAATGAGTGGCTGGATCATTAAGCTCTCCATTGTCATAACTAGGCTTGTTTGGGTAGTAGGGGGTTTCCTTGGCAGAGTTTGGATCAGACAGATAACTATCATCTTGTTCCCAGTTCCTCCATATTCTGTCAATATCTGGTGTGACTTCCTGGCCTCCAACATTCACCCTGTAAATTGTATGTAGAACTGAAGGAAGACTACTGTTGTAATTCTCAGGGCTGAAACTTGCAGGAGCAAGGAAGACTTCAATGGCATTTACAAATGCAACAGATGATGCTTGAGGAACAAAATATATTTTAAATGTGCCAGGATCAATCCCAAGGAAGAACTCCTTTATCAAAGGAGAGTGGCTACTATTCTTAGCAGTGAAATTGCTCAACAGTTTGAACCCAGAATTTGAAACATTAGGAAAAGCCAGAACATCAAAAAGAGCTGTGGACAGATTAACCGAGGAGGAGAAAGCCAAGAAATGCAAGCGTACAAGATAAGTACCGTTTTCACTGATCTCGAACTTATAGTAGGATTGCTGGCTGAAAATTCTTGCTGTTTGGTAGAGAGTTGATGTATTATCTGGAAGCTGGTTGCTGGCTTTGACAGCCTTGCTTTTCTGTGAGTAGAAGGAATCATCTGCAATGAACGTCCTGCCAGTTAAGTTTATAGCAGCATCTGATCCACAATTGATGAAATTCTTATCTGGGAGCTCATAAGCTAGAGACACAGAGTGAAAGGATGATAAGTGGAGGAGAAGAGCAAGCAGAGAAAACATGGGGACAAGGGTTCTACAGTTATGAAGATTTTCCATGACAGATAATGGAGTCACTGGATTTTGCTAATTCTTAGACAAAGCAATGCTCATCTGGGAATGGAATTTAGAGCTGAATGATTTTGGAAATTATGCAAGACAAAGACTTGGAATAGGAAAAGTTGCGGACTTTTAAAGTTGATAAATGTTTGTTGAGAGAATCCCACGTCAGGAAATTAAAGCCAATTGATTTTAAGATGGATGCTTTAATTCTACTAATATTAACCACGCACATTGGATTGGAAAATAGAAAATTCCAAGCGAAATTAGGGTGGAATTTCTGTAAATATCCCTTATATTTCATAGACTAAGCAAATACAACAAAGGACATTTTGGGTATCTTAGTTTTCTCTAGTTAAAGTGAACCATGTAATTGACTAAAGTTTCTTCCACTAAGAAAAAGTTTGATGGCGCTCGTCTTCATGTGTTTTGCATTGGATGAGAAAGGCACCATGAGACACTGGTCCACCTGACAACAACTTTTTGCATTATTTCCTTTTGGGTTAATCATTTTATTAATCCTGAATTTAGACTGTTTTGCATTTGAATTTCTCAATTTCCAAAATAGTTCCCATGATCCTTTAACTTCACTCTCATTAGGACAAATGGTCCTACCATCAATTTTGATGGAGTTCGTGTTGATGTGTCCCACCTGACAACCATTTTTTCTCTTTGTGCTTTAATAAATGATAAACTACAAACTTTTTCTGCGTTATTTCTCTGCTGAACCGATTATATGGAAAGCATTTATGATAATTTAGAAGTGCTATTTAAATCACATAGATGATCTCTCTGAGTCAGAGCCTTCATCACAATATATAACCAATCAAAGAAACCTGGCTCATGCCTGGTTCACATTGCTTTACAGCCACTTTGATACTTTGAAGAGTTCCTTTTCCCGAGCACACCTTCGCCAAAAGGTATCTTCAGACCAGGAGCCATTCATACACCCTTTCATAATCATTTCCTCCCCAACTTTTCAACTTTGAACCCAAGCTTGTAGTCATAAATCCAAAATCAAAGTAAAACAGTGCTGCCAACCAACCAACCAACCCAAGCTTGTAGTACATCAACATGAGATGCTGCTAAGAAGATTGTTTGCAAGAAGAACTATTCTTCTTGTAGCTGCTTGTAGCCATTGTTATTGAACGTTTTCAAAATAATTAAATCTATTAAGTACAGAAGCCAGAGGAACTTTCTAGCTTCTTACTAGCAAACCAGAAGCTAACCTTAATTTTGGAAGATCTATTGCAATTTGGAGTTAAACTTACATCTTAATTTTGCTACCTAATCCTACGTTCTATTTGCATTTACAGAACCCTTTTCACCTAAGTGTCCCTTGTCATTTCTTTTGGTCAAAAAGCTTGCTATTAACAACTTCAAAGCCAGACGACTAGACTGTGCACCCTCAACCTGATTGCCTAAACTAGCTAAAGCATCTGTGCAAGAATTTTTTCCCTGATAAATAAATGATTGAGTTCCAGGATTCAATGAAACATGAGGTTTTTGAGATATATCTATCCATAATATTTTCATAACAACATCAATCACGAGTTTGTGTCTCCTTCAATTTGAATTGTTTTGTATCATGAACCTACTGCCCAGGGTTTAGGCTAAGAGCATGGCTGGATAGTCTCAGGGAAAAGTATAGAATTTAGCAGGGAGTCATGTATGAACCTAAGTAAGACACTCCTCTGGGGTAACAAGGTAAAACTCCCAATCAACAGCAGTTTAACTATCATAGAATTTGTTAGCCGCTTCTGTTTATGAACAATTATTACTATTATCACATCTTAAAGATGGGAAAGCAGTTGTAGTACAATAATCAAAGATAGGACTAAAAATAACAGGGCATACCTAACTTAGCTTTTACAGCCTAAAGAAACTTAAACAAGGTTAACTAATATTACCTTACAAACTGAACAAATTTATCTGGCATCACCAACTCTCAATTGGGAGAAAACTTCAACTTCTGTCGTATCTAATTCATCGTCTCCGGGAAGAGCCAGATCATCTATGTTAATCGTGGAGCTAACTGAAGGAAAACGCTGAACATTTGGCAATACAAACGCTGATGAAGCATTGGCTGTGCTGTCTTCATGGGGTTCTCTATGCTTTGCTGTTTGCTGGAGCTGGAATGCATACTCCAAGTCCCATAGCACATCACCCATTGTAGGCCTATCATTAGCATCTTCTTGCAAGCATTTCTCTGCTGTCTCACTAAAATTTCTGAATGAGCTAGGATCAATCTGATTCTTGATTGAAGAGTCAACAATCTGTTCAAGCAACCCTTTCTTCTTGCAAAGCATTCCCCATTCAGCTAAATTCATTTGGTCTCTGGGAGCATTGTATCAATAGCAGGTCTTGCACATAACACCTCAAGGAGAACCACGCCAAATGCGTAAACATCAGATTTTTCTGTCAACTGTTGGGACATTATGTATTCAGGATCAAGGTAACCAAAAGTGCCTTTAACATTTGTGCTGACATGTGTTTCATCAAGAGGACCTGATCTTGAAAGGCCAAAGTCAGCAACTTTGGCAACATGGTTTTTATCCACAAGATGTTGGTGGACTTAACATCACGGTGAATGATTCCCCCAGCTGCACCTCTGTGGAGGTAATGAAGACCCCTTGCTGCACCAATGCAAATTTCAAGCCTTTGCTTCCATGACAAGCGAGGCAAGTTTGAATCATATAAATGATCTCTCAAGCTCCCTTTTTCCATGAACTCGTAGACCAGTATCATCTCAGACCTTTCATCACAGTACCCAATTAAGGAAACAAGATGGCGGTGGCGAATCTTGGACAAAACCATGATCTCTGTTTGAAATTCTGGACGGCCCTGGCCTGACCCTTGCTCATCTCGTTTACCTCGCTTGACAGCTACATTTCTGCCATTCAACAGAGTTCCTCTGTAGACATTCCCAAAGCCACCCTCACCTATCAACAATTTTGTGTCAAAGTTGTTTGTTGCTTGCTGAAGTTCAGCAAAAGATATCTTCAACCCAAGATTTAGATAATTCATAGGGGAACCAGTAATAGTTCCATCAGTCAACCTGCTGTGGGTACTCCCTCCTCCAAATGCAGGCATTGGTGACCATTCCAAAGTTTCAACACGCTTTGCCTTTCTGTATTTCAAACCGAACAAGATTCCGACAATCATAATGCAGATAAGTGACAGGCCTCCAATAACGGAACCAACCACAAGACCCACCTTTATCTTATTGGGCCCTTTCATATTACAAACTGAAGCTGGAGGGTTACTTAAAGCTGGTTCCTCTATTATCTCCAACATTTCCAGTCCATTTAGAAAGGAATTGTTAGTTGTTGTGTCTATGCTAGGGCCTATGCTGATGTTAATGAATTCAGATCCATTAGAACTCAATACAAAATCATAGTAGAAAGGCCAGTACATGCTACTAAAACTAAAATCGAGTCCACCAACTTTCTTAATAAAGTTTCCATTTGAATACAAGTTAAATACTAATGAATTACCAAGCAGACCGATAATGTCACAGAAGTGAAACCGGACGAGGTGTCTAGCATCCGCACTCACATTAAAAGACCAGGTTATGTTCAAGGCATTGGGTAGTCCCTTAGTATCACGGGTCATCAATTTGGCAGTCTGGTAAACTAAATCTGGGGCAATAGACTCACTATCAGCACCAACGAAACCATCAGATTCTGCCCACTGTCTAATAAGCAACTGTGAGGAGGGTCGGCTATAATTTGCAGGGTTTGAATTAGACAGATATCTATCATCTTGTTCCCAGTTTCTCCATATTTTGTCAATATCTGGTGTGACTTCCTGGCCTCCAACATTCACCCTGTAAATTGTATGTAGAACTGAAGGAAGACTACTGTTGTAATTCTCAGGGCTGAATTTCAAAGGTGCACGGAAGACTTCAATGGCATTTACAAATGCAAAAGATGATCCTTGAGGTGAAAAATATATTTTAAATGAGCCAGGACCAATGGCAAGAAAGAACTCCTCTATCAAAGGAGAGTTGCTACTGTTGTTTGCAGTGAAATTGCTCAGCAGTTTGAACCCAGAATTTGAAACAATAGGAAAAGCCGAAACATCAAAAAGAGCTGATGAGAGATTAACTGAGGAGGAGGAGAAAGCCAAGAAATGCAGACGGACAATATAAGTACCGTTTACAGCGATCTTGAACTCATAGTAGGATTGGTTTGTAGAAAATTCTTGCTGTTTGGTACGGACTTGACGACTGGTTGGTGCTTTCAATGGCCCTGCTTTTCTCTAAGCACAAAAAACCAGAGTCTGCAGTGAACACCCGGTCATTGAGGCTTGCATTAGCTTTAGACCCACAATTGACGAAATACTTATCATCAGGTTGTTCATAGGCTAAAGAGAGAAAGTGAAGGGATGAGAAGTGGAAGAGAAAAAAAAGAAGAGAAAATAGAGGGATATGGATTTTATGGTTATGAAGGCTTTCCATGAGAATTAATGGAGTTGCTGGATTTTGCTAATTGGTAGCAGAAGGAAAGCTCATCTGAGCTGAGTGACAATGGAAATTATGGCAAACAAAGACTTGGAATAGAAAAGTCTGAATTATGCAAATACAAAGAGGACATTTTGGGTGTTTCAGTTCTTTCTTGTCAAAGAGAGCCATATAATTGACTGAAATATCTTCCACCACCAATAACAAGTTTGGATGAGAACAGCAGAAACATCAATGGTCCACAATGATACAAAGAACACACTTGCATATGTAAAACGACTGGTAAGCAGCGAGTCAAGAAACTGACCTGTTTTTGGTAGCTTTTGTAACCTATTAGTAGTCCACCTGAGTTTTCCAAAGTGATCTGAGCAGACGAATATACCTTCTTGCTAAATGCTTAAATTTTTCATATTAAATAAATGCTTTTATTTTCACCCCAATATAAAGAGAGTAAAAACGAATGTTCCTCCTATTTCCTCATCCATCTTAGCTTCTCACTCGCTATGTAAATTTTGAAACAAAAAAAGACACCAACACTCTCTTTCTTTGCACTTGGAAGATAATAGCTTATGGGTTTCACAGATATCCCATGTTCCTGGACTCTGGTCACCCACCCTTAGATCTAATCTAAGGGTGGAGAAAAAAACATATTTAAAAATCCATATGAGGTTGAGGTTAATTTATTTTCTTTTCCTCATATATTAGTTTTTAATAAATCCATAGGGGCGGCCCAGGGCGAACATGGCAAGAGACCGGGGCCCAAGAAGCTATGGGGCACAAATAATTTCAAAGGCCCATATATCTATAGAAAGAAAATGTAATTTTTTCTTCCAATTTTTTTCAACATGTAAAATAAGCCTTTTTATGCCTTTTATTATTATTATTTTATCTTTTCAGAATTCTTCTGTCTCTCGTCTCAACCTCACACCTCACTGTACCATCTTTTCTACCTCCCACCATCTCCAACTCCTTTATCACCTCTCTTCATATTTCTTCATTCAATGATTTTTTTTCCTGGGTTTTTGCTGGTTTGTAAAAGTAACTTGATTGCTCCCAAATTTTAATTTTTCGCCCGGGCATTCAAAACATCAGGACCGGCCTTTGCCCAGGCCCAGCCTCCTCCGACCCCATAATAAAGGCCGACTCTTTAGCCTAGTCGGATCGAGTAAGTAGCTCACCTAAACAAATGTGAAGGATTGAAAAAAATATATATATAAAAAATCGACTTGCTGATTGCAGGGTAACCATATGGAAATTGCCAAAGAGAACTGTCGGATTTCTAGAGAGAGAATGCAATTGACAATTAGACTGGTGGGATTTTCCTAAGTTGAAAGGCGAACTATACCAACATTATAAAGAGGAGCAAACACAAGGGAGCAAAGTAGCCAGGAGCAATTCATACACCCTTCCATAATCATTTCCTCCCCAACTTTTCAACTTTGAACCCAAGCTTGTAGTCATAAATCCAAAATCAAAGTAAAACAGACCTTGTGTCTCCTTCAATTTGAAGTGTTTTGTATCATGATCCTACTGCCCAGGGTTTAGGCTAAGAGCATGGCCGGATTTGAGGCGATATACATAGTAATTCGTCCAGGTTGGTACTTCGGCCTATCATTTGGAAGTGTAACTTTTCCAGGGAAAAGATGCAGGATTTGCCTACTAGTTTCGAATGGGAGAGTAAAGCATACTGAAGCTATTCTAGGTCTAGGGACGATAATAATTATGAGGACAACTACATCAACATGGGATGCTGCTAAAGAAGATTGTTTGCAAGAACTATTCTTCTTGTAGCTGCTTGTCAAGTGTTGGCCAAAAAAAGCTACTTATTAATTGATATATATCATCAGTTGTGTATGTTTGTAGCCTAGACAAACGTATATTTCCAACGATTATGAAATTGAATCAAAGAAACACACATCTTAAAAGGTAATCCCTGGTAAATAAATGATTGATTTCAGGATTCAATGAGACATGAGGTTTTTGAGATATATCTATCCATAATATTTTCATAACAACATCAATCACGAGTTTGTGTCTCCTTCAATTTGAATTGTTCTGTATCATGATCCTACTGCCCAGGGTTTAGGCTAAGAGCATGGCTGGATAGACTCAGGGAGAAGTATAGAATATAGCAGGGAGTAACGTATGAACCCAAGTAAGACACCCCTCTGGGGTAACACGGTGAAACTCCCAATCAACAGCAGTTCAACTATCATAGAATTTGTTAGCTGCTTCTGTTTAAAGAAATTGTTGTATTCCTAAAAGGACACAAATTAATGTGCAACAACCAATTAAAAATACCCGCAAGTGCACAAATCTATTGAGGTATAGATTATGTAAGTACGGGGTCGATCCCACGAAGAACTTGTCGGCTTCCTATAAGTTTTAATTTGAGTACATAAAGAGCACTTATTTTACACAACACACAAACACAGTACAAATTGAGAACTAAAAATGAATAAAGGAAGGTAAAAGAAAAGAAACAAAACAAGAAAACCAAAGAAAAACAGAAACAGCACTTTCTATCACCCTTTTATCACCTATTTATCACCTGTGAACAGTGCGACCGGTCATGAACAGTGACGCCCAGTCGTTTTTGGACAGATTTATGTGCGACCGGTCGCCTGAACAGTAACGACCGGTCGTTGTTGGCAGATTCATTTATCTGTTTTTCCAGTTTCGACCTCTGTCCAGTGTTTTGCCTATAACTTTCCAACCGTTTGTTCAAATTTCAAGTTTTTTATACGGTTGGATTCAGCACACAAAAACAAAAAAACACAGCGCGGACCAAATGTCAAAAACAGTTACGGAAATAAACAGAAATCAAATAAGAAAACACACAATGTTTCAAATACACACACAACACAATTTGGTTGGGGGGGGGGGGGGGTTTGGTTTGGTTCAAGTGACCTAATTCTAATGCATGAAAGTAAATGAACTTTGAATTTAAATGAGAATGGTAGATATGAGTTATCAAAATGTGAAAGTACCAAGTAACAAACACTAGGGTTTCGGAATCCACCATAAACAATTCTACCAATGTTCATGGATACTCAAGTGATGAACTCTAAATGTGTTGATGAAGATGTTTCGCAATCAAGACCAGTACTAGTGGCTCAAGACGCATTGATTCTCTCTAATATACGTAAAGTGCAGTACTAGTGCTACGATGCTTGTGCCTTCCCTATAACCGAATCTAGGTGTGCTTAGTACTTTGATTCAATTACAAGAAAAACCCATTAAGCTCAAAGAGAATATGAACACCATAAGAACCCTAATAGCATGATGTTTACATTAGGTATTCAAGAACCAATTCACATGGATGATTCTTACTTCATTCATTTATTGATTAGGACAACATGAAGATACACACAGCTGGCGGACCCAGGAATTTTTTAGAGGAAGGGGCATGTTTTGGCTAGTGTATATAGTCACGTGTTAAAAAGTATGGTTTCACTCAAATGAAGCTAAACAAGATTTCCGTCATCATGACTCATAATGAATATTCTCTTCATTCAAAATTAATATTCAATTATATATGTACTGAAAAATTAATATTCAATTTCCCATGTCAATTCTCCATGGGGTCCAAATTCTGCATATCTTCTTGAGTTCATATGGGTGCACTCCACCACTCCAAACATCTCTCGTTAATTCATATGGGAGCCAATTGAAATTTTAAATTGAAGTTATTACAATATAGATGGATAGAGAGAGGGAACAAATTAATGATTTGTGGTTTGTGTACGGTGGCGGAGTGACATGGAATTGACCAGGTTGACTAACTACACAGGCCCAGTGGGCAACAGGGAAAACATGCCCACCCCGGCTCCACAGAAAACCACAGCCCTTGTTCTTCTTCTTCATCTTTTTTTTTTCCCTAGCCCAAAACGACCACGTTTTGGCCAAGATTTTGAAAAAAATAAAACAAGATGCGCGCTGAGCACAGCAGCGCAGCAAGAACAGAATAACAGGTTGCTCAGTCATTTAATCGAACACTTGGTGGGCAACTTCAAGACAGACCAAAGGGGCAACTTCCGGCGAGGGGAGGTGCAGCTTGCACCTCCTTGCGCCTCTGTAGGTCCGCCACTGGATACACATAATCCCAACAATCTAAAGAAGCATGCTTTCAAAGATGGCCAACCAAGGAAAAACACACATCAAGGATAGATTAATTTGGTGAATTGTGAATTCATCAACAATTTCTAGAAATTCATACACTCAAGCATCAAAAACAATAAGGTTTTCATGTCTAGGGCTTCAACCTAAGCCCTAGCTATGGAGTTTAGTTCCTCATAATCATTTCAAACACAAATTCGAAATATAACTAGAAAGAGTTTACAGATTTTGTAAGTGATGGAAGCTCAAGGTCTTCAATGGTGGAAGTCTTCCTTTTTTCCTCTTGCTTGGCTGCACCTCCCCTTCCTTGGTAGCTCCTCAGCTCCAAACCTGCTCAATATCTCACCAAGGATGAATCCCACGTTCAATAGCCCTTCATTTCAGATTGCACTCCCTTGCCATCATTTCCAGCTCATACTTTAATATAAAAGTCTTGCTTTTGTTAAAGCCTTTGCCTTTGTCCCCTTGCCATGATGGGTTTCTTTTGCTCTGTCTTCACCAAGATGCTCTTTGTTTCAGAAAATATCTCTTAACCAAAGTAATTTCTTTTTACCAAATGGTATGGTAACAAGAAGAATCAAGATGACACTTATGGAGGTAAAAGCTGGAGCAAAACAATTCTCTAGAGCTGCTGTAACATGTAGGATCAGTTGGATAGGCTATACTTGTCCAATGAAGCTCAAATTTGGATATGTTGTAGTCAACATCCTTTGGAACAAGTTTCATGAAGATATTCACCTCATCCGAGCACTAGAGCATGCTGATCCAAGGCCAAGAAGTTGACCTACGAAAATGAACAAAAATCAGAATTTATAACCAATAATGCACTTTTAGCTCATTTTCATTCTAACCAAGGTAAAACCTATGAAAACACAAAAAGGAAGTAAAAAGCTATAAAATGTCAAGAACTAACTCAAAATAATGGGTGAATAACATGATAAATCATGTGTAAAAATGAACCGAACAGAAATAGATAGAGAGAAATAAAGAGAATAAGACACAGAGAATTATAGTGGTTCAGCTACTTGATATAGCCTACGTCCACTTGAAAGAGAGTTGTTTGCTCTTATTCATCATAAGAATTACAAGAGGTTCAGTAGTACATATATATACAAACTCTCTTAGTATGCAGTCCCAAGAAGACTGTTCCAATTCCAATATAGTGGTACAGTTGAGAACTCTGGTCCAACGGTAATATAGTGAGCATTAATCAGAGCAATTATTCCAACATTCCCCCTCAAGCTGGTGCGAGAATATTGAGCGAACCAAGCTTGGACAAAAGACTTTCAAATTGAGCTAAGGAGAGCCCTTTATTGAAGACATCAGCCAATTGTTTGTTGCTTCGAATAAAGGGTGTGGCGAATAATATTGGATTGCACCTTTTCTCGAACAAAATGACAATCTACTTCGATATGCTTCGTTCGTTCATGAAAGACAGAATTCGCGGGCAATATGGATGCAGCTTGATTATCACAAAACAAGGTCATGGTTCAGGATCTGTGAAACCCAAGTCATTCAAAAGACTGCGAAGCCAAATTAATTCGCAAGTGAGAGAAGCCATGGCTATGAACTCGACTTCGGCACTAGATCGATTAATGACATTTTGCTTCTTACACTTCCAAGTACCAGATTCCCTCCAACAAAAGTGCAATATCCAGTGGTGGACTTTTGATCAACTATACATCCTGCCCAATCGGCATCTGAATACCCAATAATATTAGTGTTCCCATTCTTTTTCATTAGAATTCCATGACCAGGGGAGCCCTTTAAATATCGAAGAATTCTCTTGACAGCTTGCAAGTGAGTGGTTCTTGGAGCATGCATATGTTGGCTGACCAGGCTAACGACATGAGTAATATCAGGACGAGTAATGGTGAGATAGATAAGCTTGCCAACCAGCCGCTAATAGTAACCAACATCTAATAACAATTCTCCATCAAGGCCAAGTTTTTTCTTGACATCTATGGGATTGGCAATAGGTTTTGTCTCCATCATTCTTGTTCTTTAAGTAGATCAAGGACATATTTCCGTTGGTTAAGAAATAATCCTTTCCTGGACGCAGCAATTTTGATCCCAAAAATATTTTAAGGATCCCAAATCCTAATGGCAAACTTCTGGTGAAGAAATAACTCAGCTTGGTAATTTCTGCCAGATTACTTCCAGTGATAATAATGTCATCAACATATATAAGCACTATTAGTTTGCTACCATTCTCATCCTTAACAAATAAAGATGAGTCAGCAGAGCTCCGCTGAAATTTTACACTTTCAAGAACAGAACTTAATTTCGCATACCAAGCTCTTGGTGATTGCTTAAGGCCGTAGATGGCCTGTGTAACTTGCTGACCATACCTTCTTGTTTTTCCTTAGGATGTCCGGGAGGTAAGCTCATGTAGACTTCTTCTTCTAACTCTCCATGTAAAAAAGCATTTTTATATCCATTTGGAAGAGTGGCCAATCATTGTTGACTGCAACTGACAAAAGAACTCTCACAGTATTCATTTTAGCAACTGGAGCAAAAGTTTCTTTGTAGTCAACCCCAAACGTTTGAGTAAACCCCTTTGCAACAAGCCTGGCTTTATGCCTTTCAAGAGAGCCATCACTTTTAAATTTAGTCTTGTAAACCCACCTACATCCAACTGCCCTTTTTCCTTGTGGCAATTTGACAATACTCCAAGTGCAATTTTCATCAAGAGCCTGAAGTTCTTCCCTCATAGCATCTTCCAAATGGATTGAGAATTCGCTTCTTCAAAGGAAGATGGTTCACAATACTTTGAAATATTGCTTAAAAAGGCAGCATGAGACAAAGATACATTTGCAGTAGAGATGTAGTTCTCTATAGGATACCTGGATGCAAAAGTAATGTAATCTTTCAGTCTTGCTGGCTGATGTCGTTCTCTTATAGGATTGCGTCGTGGTGCATGCAGCATGACAGTACTTTCAGACTCACCATTTATTTCAGTTTGAACATCATTAGGACTTTCAGGCCTAAGCTCATCATTATGCTCAGGAAGAAAATTCTCATTGGAATATCATTTGATAAACAAGGAAATAAATCTGTTTCTAACAATGGTAATGGAATACCATCAGATAGTTGTTCCCCCTGAGGATTATTCTCTGAAGTCTTTTCAAAAAAAGATTTGGATTCATCAAACTTGACATCTCGTGAGATCAGAACCCGTCTTGCTTTTACATCATAACATTTGTAACCCTTTTGAGTTGTGGAATAACCCATAAAAGCACACTTAACAGCTCGAGAATCAAGTTTGTCACGTTTGAAGCTTGAACATGAACATAAACACACAACACGAAGACCCGTAAATGAGATAAATCAATCTTCCTTTTCTTGAGAATTTCCAAGGGAGACTTAAGCTTGAGAATGCGACTGGGTAGCCTATTGATTAGATAGGCTGCTGTAAGAACACCATGTGACCAAATTTTTTTGGAACATTCATATTCAACATAATAGACCTTGTTTTTTCAAGAAGATCACGATTCTTCCTTTCGGCTATTCCATTTTGTTGTGGGGTTCCAACACAACTTGTTTGATGCATGATACCATAAGAGCTCAAGTACTGAGTCATAGAGCTATTTACGAATTCGGTGCCATTATCAGTTCTCAAAACTTTAATTTGAGAGTCAAATTGATTCATGACAAGCTTGTGAAAATCCTGGAAAACAGAAGCAACTTCACCCTTTGATTTCAACAAATACAACCAAGTTGCTCGAGAATAATCATCAACAAAAATGACAAAATATTTGAAACCATCATGCGATTCTAATGGAGCTGGTCCCCATACATCCGAGTGAACCAGCTCAAAAGGTCTACTTGTTTGAGTTACTGATGAGCTAAAAGACAACCGAGTTTGCTTTGAGAACCGACAAACTTCACAGCCATGAGATGCGTTAGTTAAGGAGGAAAACATATTTGATAAAACAATATGGAAGGATGACCGAGACGTTGATGCCATAAACTCCATTTGGACAAGAACTGGCTTGGAACACCCCTGTTGTAGATTTGGGCATTTGATCTAAGATGTACAAGCCTTCAAATAATGTCCTCTACCAATCGTCCTCAATGTGACTCGATCCTGAAAAATCACATCATGAGGGGAAAAAATAGCATTGCAATTTAGAGAATTAGTTACCCTTCCAACTGACATGAGCTGGAATGGAAAGGAAGGCACATAAAGAGCAGTAGAGTCATTTTTGAATTAAAGAATTTAATCCTTCCTTGACCCATAACCTGAACATTCATACCATTTGCCACAGAAACAGATTGTGTCTCCGCTGGTGCCTTAAAGTTATGAAGATGATTCTTTTGATTTGTCATGTGATCGGTAGCACCCGTATCAATGATCCAAAGATTTGAGTTCGAATTAGATATTAGTGCAGACATGAGGGCACAAAAATACCTGAAGCCACAGTTCCATCAAGAGGGAATTCTCTGATTTGCCCAAATGTTGAAGATATGACGCAAAATGAACAAGAGAGCCGATGGATTTGTAGCAATAT